>JXCR01133270.1:0-13463 GCA_002079205.1 Phalaenopsis hybrid cultivar
ATACTTGGTTTATTCTTGACTTATTCTCGAGTTATTCTTGGGTTATTTTAAAGTTAGTTTCTAATTCTTCTTAATAGATATTAGCGGTTCATTGTTGGGCTATTTTTTTGTTATTCTCTAGGTATTCAAGAGTTCAGCTCACAATAGTTTATGAGGTTATTATTAAGTTATTATTGGGTTATTCTGACGTTATTTTAGAGTTCATCTCGATTATGTTTCTGGTTGTTTTTGCAAGTTTATTTGGGTTATTGTGAGATTATTCTGGGGTTATTATTGGGTTATTCTAGAGTTAATCTCCCTTTTATTTTGGATTTTTGAGTTATTGGAGGTTATTTTGGGTTTATTTAAGGGTTATATATGAGTTTATGCTTAGGCAATTCTTGGTTTATAATCGATTTATTCTTGAGTTACTCTTTGGTCATTCTGAAGTTAGTTTCAGGTTCATGACAGATATTAGCGGTTCATTATTGGGTTATTTTCGGGTTATTTTTTGGTTATTTCCCAGGTATTCAGGAGTTCAACTAATGTTAGTTTCTGGGGTTATTAATATGTTATTACTGTGTTATTCTGGTGTTAATTTAGAGTTCATCTCGACTGTGTTTCGGTTTGTTTTGCGAGTTTATCTGAGTTATTGTGAGGTTATTATTGGGTTATTCTAGATTTAATCTCTCTCCTATTTCGGATTTTTGAGTTATTGGGGGTTAGGTTAATTTAAGGGTTATATATGAGTTTATGCTTGGGTAGTTCTTGGTTTATTCTTGATTTATTCTCAAGTTACTCTTTGATTATTTTGAAGTTAATTTCAGGTTCTTCTTGGCAGATATTAGCGGTTCATTATTGGGTTATTTTCAAGTTATTTTTTGGTTATTTCATAAGTATTCAAGAGTTCAACTCACTTTAGTCTATGGTATTATTAATAGGTTAGTATTAGGTTATTCTGGCATTATTTTAGAGTTCATCTCGACTGTATTCCGGGTTGTTTTGAGAGTTTATTTGGCTTATTGTGAGGTTATTATTGGGTTATTCTAGGGTTAATCTCTCTTCTGTTTTAGATTTTTAAGTTATTTGGAGGTTATTTTGGGTTTATTTAAGGTNCTTTAGTTTATGCGGTTATTAACATGTTATTACTGTGTTATTCTGGTGTTAATTTAGAGTTCATCTCGACTGTGTTTCGGTTTGTTTTGCGAGTTTATCTGAGTTATTGTGAGGTTATTATTGGGTCATTCTAGATTTAATCTCTCTCCTATTTCGGATTTTTGAGTTATTGGGGGTTAGGTTTATTTAAGGGTTATATATGAGTTTATGCTTGGGTAATTCTTGGTTTATTCTTGATTTATTCTCAAGTTACTCTTTGATTATTCTGAAGTTAATTTCAGGTTCTTCTTGGCAGATATTAGCAGTTCATTATTGGGTTATTTTCAAGTTATTTTTTGGTTATTTCATAAGTATTCAAGAGTTCAACTCACTTTAGTCTATGATATTATTAATAGGTTAGTATTAGGTTATTCTGGTATTATTTTAGAGTTCATCTCGACTGCATTCCGGGTTGTTTTGAGAGTTTATTTGGGTTATTTTGAGGTTATTATTGGGTCATTCTAGGGTTAATCTCTCTTCTGTTTTAGATTTTTAAGTTATTTGGAGGTTATTTTGGGTTTATTTAAGGTTTATATATGAGTTTATGCTTGAGTAAATCTTGGTTTATTCTTAATTTATTTTCGAGTTATTCTTTGGTTATTCTGAAGTTAAGTTTGGGCTCTTCTTGACAGATATTAGTGGTTCATTGTTGGGTTATTTTTGTATTATTCCGGAGATATTTAGAAGTTCAGCTCAATTTAGTTTATGGGGTTATTATTAGCTTATTTTTGAGTTATTCAAGGGTTATATTAGAGTTTATGCATGTGTTATTTTTTATTTATTTTCGAGTTATTCCCGGGTCATTGGCAAGTATTATTCATGGTCTCGGGTTTTCATTGTTGGGTTATTCTTTTGGTATTGCGTTGGTGCTAATAAATTGTTCTTTATTCATGTAGGTTGGTAAACAAGAAGGTCATGAATTGTAGATGACGTCTATCAACAGTTAGAGAAGTTCTGGATAATGTTAGACCAACTGTCTCTGAGGAGACATGGTCAAAAATGAAAGATTTGAATGTTAATTAATTTTTTGAACTCCCCTCATACCCTCAGAATCATATTCTGGCTATACACATAATGAATTGATGGGATATTGATCGGTTGGTATTCAAACTGGGTGGAAAGGAGGTAAGTTTAGATGCAAATCAAATTTTGCTGATTGGAATGTCCAACAGAGAACCAACAATAACTTTGAAAAAAACAACCTGTTTGTGTTCTGGATGCTAGGCAGAAAAAGAATGGACTACTGAAAGTGTCACTCGGAGAATCCTCCACTCCACTCGAAAAACAATTAATTAAGTTTTTGTTGTCAAATTTATTTTTTCCGTCTAATAATTTTAGTGTGCCCCAATGGCTCTATTTGATTGTTGAGAATTTAGATTTATTTTCTTCATTTAATTGGCCTGAACTGGTATGTGACTTCCTTATTAAGAAAGTCAATGTCTGCGCAATTAAAATAAGGAGTGGGTCAGCCATTGGGATACCTGAATGAATTTGTTTTCTTTCTGACGATTAGTGTATTATCATATATCTCAAAAAATTTTCTGTTATTTGGTTCAGATGAAATATTTATTTGTGATTTGTTTATGCGGCTATAGTTTTATGAGCGCACAACCGTGGTAGTCCCTACTGCTCCTGAGGCCCAACCTTGCATGCTGAGGTGGCCAATAAATGTGAGCTAGAACCTTGCAAAGATTTATCTAGTCTTTCAGAGGCTCACCACTGTACAGGTGAGTAATTTATTTTTTGTTGTAAGCTTAGAGTTATTTTTTGTGTGATTTTTGGATAATTGTTTAGTTAATTGTTTGACTTAATCTTTTTGTAGGTTTTAGATTCTTTTGCCAACTCAAAAGATGATGGGTCAGTTTACTTGCCCCTCGAATTGATTTAGCAACTGATCCCGTCAAGACCACCCCACAACCCAAAACTCACTCCCCCCCCCCCTAACCAGATTCTTATGGTGTTAATCCTCTGGTCCTCAGTCGAAGCATCCCTCAACCTACACATTCACAAACATTTTCAGACAGTCACATGGGATCAGAGGATATCTTCCAAATTCCGAGGAAGCAACAAAAATTTCTTTTTGAATTTAAAGAATCTATAAATATGTGACTTAATAATATAGATTACACATTGAAAGAACTGAAGACCGAGATCAAAGAAATAAAGGAAAAAATAAATAAGAGTGAAGGGGAATCAACAAAGGAGGGGATACCTGAAGCCCCAGGGGGGTAGCTTAACTCGAAGGGTGAAGGCTAGAGGCATTAGAACCAAGAGGAAAATAATTACCCTATTCACTGTAACAGGGGGCGAGAAAGAAGGATCAATAAAGATGTTGATGAGCTTCCCAAGAAAAAAATAGATTATTTAGTAGAACAAATACACGATTCTTTAAAGGCTAGTGTCGAGCCAATAAAGCCTCGTCCGGAAGTAGAACAACCAAAAATAACAGAGGTAGTGGATACTCCTGACATTCTTACGACCCAAGAACCTATTCATATTGAGGAGTTTGGGATCACGATGCAGAACTCACAAAATTGGAAGTGGTTGAAGATGGTCCTGAGAAGGACGGCCGACAAAAATCAATAACTGCAGTTGAAGATGACATCCCTGATAAGGAAGCTACATCACCTTCAGTTGTAGAGTATCCAAATGTAGGGCTTCCCAACCGAGACCTCATACCAACACACATGCAACAAGTGATAGATGCATGCTTCAACAGATACAAGGCCAGGTACATTGATATACTCATGTTGTTTTTGTTTTATGCTAGATTCCTATATTGAACTCTAACATAACATATTTCTCTCAAATGCAACGATGATATGTTAATCAGGAAGGGTCATATTCATATAAGTTGAAAGTGCATTGAAGCAGCTTGGGATAATGATTATTTAGGTATTGAAAATGTAGATATGTTTGCAACTGGAATGGAGAAAAAAAGGAGTCAATCACTCAATTTATATAGACCCTATCTTTACGTGTCTCCAGTACATTGGGTAAACATCCAATTTCCCAACATTTGATATACATCATTCTAAAACTGATCAAATCACATTACTTGTTTATGCAGATATACAAACACCATAAAATGAGAGGGGTTGTTGATCATATTACAATGGATACAATAAGTGAATCAGAATTAATTTTGATTCCAATAGTAAATAATGAACACTGGACTCTACTTGTCGGGTATTCGAAGACCTGCAAATGGAGATTTTATGATTCCTTATCCAATAAAATGCATTTGGCTATTACCCGTGATGTTGTGAGCAAACGGAGACTCAGTTCATTTAAGCTTTAAGAAAAAATTTATATTGTCTGCTCTTTCACTGATTTAATTTAAGATCTTCATTTACATATTAAACATCTTGTAAACCACGCCGAGGCAGCTTTTTTGTCTGACCCAAAAAATGGCATGTTTCAAGAGTCAGAGACGTTCCTACACAAAGTAATAGCATCGACTGTGGTGTTTTTGTATATAAATATATGGAGATAATTGCACAGACAGAGAGAGTCAATTGAAAGGATTTATTAGATTGACAGGCTGAGATGCCTTGATTTAGGGCAGAGCTTGCATACGTGATTTGTAGATTTGCGTTTTTTGACTAATTAAATTATGTATATGACTATATATTTGTGTAAATTTGATTGAATTTGTGATGTTTGACTGTATATGTATATCCGGGCACAATTTTGTCAATCTGATTGAAATAGATAGGGTTTTGGCTACCATTCTGTCAACTTTCTCTTTAATTTTAGAGGTATATCTGGATATCGATTCCAGCTCATTTGTTTAACATGGATATGGTAATAAATTTCTTTCCATACTCCAAGTTCAATTTAATTCAAGTCGTTGCACTCTCTAGTGCTTACTGTATAAGTCAGAATTGTTTGGCTAAACAGCTGGGTTGAATGTGGAAATAACCTAGAGATGACCTCACAATAACCAACAAATAGCTCGCACGTGTTTCCGCTGAAGAACTTGCCCTGACCATTGAAAATACCCTAAGGATAACCCAAAAATAATCTAGGAATAACCCACGTTCGGTTCACTGAATAACCTGCGCAGAACGTTCAAATCACATAAATATAACTCACAAATAACTCATGCGTGGAGCATAGATATAATCCAGAAATAACACAAGCGCAAAATGTTCAAATTACATAGATATAACCCAGAGATAACTCACAAATAACTCGCGCGGTACATAGATATAATCCAGAAATAACTCACGCGCAGAAAGTTCAAATAACATAGATATAACAAAAGGTGGGATAGTCAAAGCGTCGAGTTGGCCTTTACCCAAGAGTTTGAAGGAGTTGAAAAGGTTTCTAGGCCTCATCGGATAATACCAAAATTTTGTGAGAGAGTATGGCACAATAACATGATCACTGAAGGAGCAGCTGAAGAAATATAATTTCAAGTAAGGGAAAGCAACGAAACAAGTCTTCGAACATCTGAAAAGAATCGTGATCAGCATTCCGATATTAGCACTTCCAAACTTTGGTAGACAAATTGTCGTAGAAATGGATGCACCATGGTACGGATTAGGAGCAATACTCATACAGAACCAATGGTTCATTCACTACATCAGTCAGGTGCTCACCGCTAGAGCAAGGCCCAAGTCCTATGCAAGTGGAAGTTGACGGCTATTATCTTGGGCATTCNCACTGCATCAGCCAGGTGCTCACCGCTAGAGCAAGGCCCAAGTCCTATGCAAGTGGAAGTTGACGGCTATTATCTTGGGCATTCAAAAGTAGCGTTTGTAAATGTTGGGGCGACACTTTATAGTCGGGATAGAATTGGAAAATAAAGCTATAGAAATGATTTTGAGATTCAGTACCGGCTAGAATTGGAAAATAAAGCTACAGATGCACTATGCAGAAAGGTGGAGGAACACAGCTGATAGCATTATCAGTACCTTCGGTCTAAATGGGAAGCCTGAGATGGGAGAGTGAGAAGGGCGAAGGACTGAGGAAAATACAGGCATNCCAGAAAGGTGGAGGACCACAACTGATAGCATTATCAATACCTTCGGTCTAAATGGGAAGCCTGAGATGGGAGAGTGAGAAGGGCGAAGGACTGAGGAAAATACAGGCATGGTTGCTACAGGAATCGAAGCATCCAGGATATGTATTGAGAGGGCAATAGCTAATCTACTAAGGGTGGTTCGAGTGCCTGAGCGCATCTGAATATATCCCCAAATTATTGCAGGAGTTTCACGACAGTGCAATTAGGGAAAACTCGAGGGTATATAAGACATAATTGTCTCTCGACGGAGTTTTATTGGGTGGGGATGCGCAAAGTACATGGTGGCAAGATGCAATGCGTGCCAACGACACCTGCAATTGGCCATGGCGCCAGGAAGGGTACTACAGCTTTATAGATGGGTTGCCATGATCAGAAGGATTTACGGTGAACTTGGCGTAAGTGGATCGCCTAGCAAATACGCACATTTCATTCCATTACAACACCTCTATAATGTGGCCTCAGTCGCGAAGGAATTCATAAAGAAAGTGGTACATATGCACGGAGTACCGTAATCCATGGTATCAGACAGGGACAATGTGTTCCTCAGCCAATTTTGGAAGAAGTTATTCAGATTACAAGGAATAGTCCTTAAGAAAAGCACAACATATCCCCAAACAGATGGTCAGAAGAAGGTGGTCAACAAAAGTGTGGAGACTTATCTGCGTTGTTTTTTATCGGATAGCTTCTGTTTTTTCTATGTTTTCTGCCACATTTTGTATCTCATTTCCGTTCATCTTTTAGTTGTTGATCAGCTACTGCTCCCTTTATCTGCAGATTATTCAGTTATCGCCTGTATTTCTTAACATGCTGCATTTTCCTGGTTTTTCTTCCAAGGCTATTGTTTTTTTTTCCTTGCTCTTCTGCACTCTTTTCTAGGCTTCTATTGCCATTATTTTTTTTATGAAAAAACATGNTCCTTGCTCTTCTGCACTCTTTTCTAGGCTTCTATTGCCATTATTTTTTTTATGAAAAAACATGAAACTTCCGTTAATGTTGGTTTTATAGGTTTGCCTTAAAAATAGCTTTATTTTAGAAAAACTAACATGGCTGATCTTGCTCACTATGGAACTTTCCAACCACGATAGATTTCCATGATCTCCTGTAATAAAATCTTTAGAAATAATGAAAACAAATAGATGGTGTAGTTCTCACTNTATAATTGTCTCTCGACGGAGTTTTATTGGGTGGGGATGCACAAAGTACATGGTGGCAAGATGCAATGCGTGCCAACGACACCTGCAATTGGCCATGGCACCAGGAAGGGTACTACAGCTTTATAGATGGGTTGCCATGATCAGAAGGATTTACGGTGAACTTGGCGTTAGTGGATCGCCTAGCAAATACGCACATTTCATTCCATTACAACACCTTTATAATGTGGCCTCAGTCGCGAAGGAATTCATAAAGAAAGTGGTACATATGCACGGAGTACCGTAATCCATGGTATCAGACAGGGACAATGTGTTCCTCAGCCAATTTTGGAAGAAGTTATTCAGATTACAAGGAATAGTCCTTAAGAAAAGCACAACATATCCCCAAACAGATGGTCAGAAGAAGGTGGTCAACAAAAGTGTGGAGACTTACCTGCGTTGTTTTTTATCGGATAGCTTCTGTTTTTTCTATGTTTTCTGCCACATTTTGTATCTCATTTCCGTTCATCTTTTAGTTGTTGATCAGCTACTGCTCCCTTTATCTGCAGATTATTCAGTTATCGCCTGTATTTCTTAACATGCTGCATTTTCCTGGTTTTTCTTCCAAGGCTATTGTTTTTTTTTCCTTGCTCTTCTGCACTCTTTTCTAGGCTTCTATTGCCATTATTTTTTTTATGAAAAAACATGAAACTTCCGTTAATGTTGGTTTTATAGGTTTGCCTTAAAAATAGCTTTATTTTAGAAAAACTAACATGGCTGATCTTGCTCACTATGGAACTTTCCAACCACGATAGATTTCCATGATCTCCTGTAATAAAATCTTTAGAAATAATGAAAACAAATAGATGGTGTAGTTCTCACTGTGCAGAAGAATACAGTCCTTGAATCAACGAGAAACAAAACTGACTTAGCAAGAAAAGTCACATGCCTCTGCATTGCCTATGATGTGATAGAAAAGATATGATGACTGAAGGAGAAACAAACAACTCTTAAATAAAATAGCAATAGACCGTGTATTTATATAACAGAAGGATTTATTCAAATAAATGGCTTTTTGAATTCACTGAATGAAAACTAGTCAGCTTAATGAGACATTATTTGGTCATAAATCCCAGGCACTCAACCAGCGGTAAACAGTACCAATGACAAATCAATTGAGGGATAAAGGCAGCCATGACAGGAAACTGAACATCCTAGAGACGTTTATCTTAATGCATAAAATCAGGAAATCTCTTTGAGCCATCAACTTCAACCTACAATTCATATGAAATTTAACTATTCACTTTAAGCAAAACTCGTGGAAGAAAAATATCCTTATGAGCAAAGTCATTTTTTTCAAGCCAAGTGAACCTATTTAAATAATCATTAACCTGTATTACAATGAAAAGAATTATCTTTTTCCATACTAGGAAAAATCTGTATGAAGAAAGTAAATGTAGAACAGCTTTCGAGATATTTAGATATTTGTGAAAATGCTAAAAATACCAAGTTCTCATTTCTTTAGGACAATAAATTGAACTTCACAATCCCATAAAGCAGAACGACAACTAAGAAGGTTGGGTATATAAAAGGAGAGGTACCTTTCCAAGTCAAAGCCTCCAATGCCAAGAACATAATCCAGATCAACTTTACCATATGAAGTTCGCTTCAAATCAGCCATGGTATTGATATTCTGTTTTCATCATAAAGGAAATCAACTAGTAGTAAACTCAATAGGCGCCTGTATGGTAAAGACCTCTAAGTTGGTCTGCATACCCTTATTCTCTTGACCAAGGAAGAGATTTCCGGCTCGCCCACAAGGTCAGTCTGTTGCAATCAAAATAAGAGTCGTTGAAGGGGGGCAGAGTACAAATTATGCTATGAAATTTTATCAATCTTCAAGAAAGAAAAAGGAGGACTGATGTGTAACGCCAATAAATTCTGAAACAATCTCCGCAATGCTTTATTTTACTTGAATAAATATCAGCAGGGCACCATAGCTCATCAAGAAAGGCTTAGACAAATATAAATGTTCGAAGAGAATTAGGAGTCATGGACTAAGATTGCATAAGTAATCCTTGTTACGATGTTTAATATAATTATAGGAGTTTGAAATGTCAGAAAATTTGTACATTTAAAAATCAGTGTAAGATAGAAAATGAGGTTTTTTAGAATCATAGAAAAGGTATAAAAATTCATCAGTATTACATGCATCACACTAAGCTAAGGTTAATTTTATTTTATGACAAAGAAAAGTCACAATGTAACAGTGAAGATCAATAGAGTTATGAGAGAGTACAATTGAACATATGTTTAAGACGATCAAATTTGAATAAAAAATTTAATCAACCTTATGCCAAGGAGATATATAATAGAAGCAATTTATGTTCAAAAAATTTTAAAAAAAAAACAAAAAGAGCAAAGAAAGAAAATTCTTAGGATTTTTCTTACTGAACACAAGAATTTGTTTGGTGAACCAAAAAAAAATTTGCAACAAAAATATGTTGAAATTATTAAAAATATCTATGACGAGGACAGCTTTGAAGGTAGTCAAGCAGAGGCCAAAGACTTCATCATCATAGTTAGAATACATTATGATCAATAACAAGATTGAATCTTATTGTATTAAATATAAAAATGATTATAATAGGCATTCAAAATAAAGAGCTAAGGTATATGCTCTACGCGAATAGCGTTATCATGTATAGTGAAACCTCTACTGAAAAAAGTAAATAAAGTAAAAACAATTGGAAGAAATGCATGTAAGATAAGGAGAGGAGTGAAACAAAATTTTCATATATGATATGTAAATTTACCAGTTAAAAATCAATAAGTATTAGCAAATATAATATATGACCAAGTGATATCCAAGTCTAACAAGTTTTGCACCCTATTAGAAAAAAAAAAATCTAGATGACCATAAAACATCTATAGCTAAAGTTAGATAGTCAAAATGGAAAGTTGTCGTAGGAGTTCAAATGAAAAGAGAAAATCATGGAAACCTAAAACAGACTTTTATTAAACTAAAATCAAACCGATGATGTCTATATGAGTTAAGTTTTGGACAATAAAGAAGTCAATGATAGCCAAAGTGATTGTGGCTGAAATAAAATTGTTCAGATGCATAGCAAAAATATTAAGGTTAGATGGACAATTTTCAGAGACTACAAATTAGTATCTATTGAAGATAAGAAAGTTAAAAGAAAAGACCAAGTGATTTCAGTGTGTTTGATGGAGGATAGAAGAAACACAAATAATTCAAGCAGTTAAAAATAATGGGGAAAGGTCACGGAATAAAAAGGCAGACTAAAAGTAGCATGAATTGAAATTGTAACGATTCAGGCAAAATAAATTCAACAACCCAAACAATATCCGAATGTAAGGAGGGACGGCCTCAAGAAGTCCATTAGGATGGGGAAAATAATGATGATGAAGCTCATTAAAGGCTTAAATAGCACAGGGAAATTAATAAATAATATAAAGCATCAAGCATGCTCTCATAAGAGAAGTATGAAAAACATGTTGTTAACTAAGAAATTTCCGTTTGTATATTTTACGTTAATTAATGCAACATAAAAGTTATAACAGTTCATAATGGTGTTGACCTCATTTTAGTGAGGTCTTAGTCTCCTACTCCCAGAACCCATAATCTAGCCTTAGGAGTTCCTTGTTGACCATCATAGCGGACTAGTAATGGAGCTCATCTCCCGTAGAACTTCAAACCGCTTCTTTACTCTTTTTTGTGAAGAACTCGCTTGAGTGATTCCAAGCACTCAACTTCTAGTTGCAAGGGCTAAGGACCAGCATGTAGAGGGCCCGAAAATAAGTTCCTACAGGATCATACGACCTTAAGTAAACCCTCGGTGACTCAGCAACGCACTCGTTGCACCACACACAATTTTGGCTTAAATTGACTCGCCCGCCTGCAAACTCGTCCGGACGACCCCGAATGATGAAATGGACAGCGCCGACGCGTCCGGAACGTTGATTTTAGCTAGAAAAGACACCCATATTGTTGTGGTTCCACACGCGCATAAATGACACGGAAATCGATGCATTTTTTTAGCGAACCCGGGCTGAACCCAGGTTCAACTCGAGTTTGACTTGGGTCGGATATGGCCTAAGCCCGAGCTAATTACTTCAGCCCACAGATTTCAAATTTCAAAATTCAAATTTCAAATATATCATTAATTACATCATAATCTGATATAATGAAGATTAATTCTTTTCCATTTAATCCTCCTCTACGCAAGGAAGGTATTTAATTTCCCCGTCAATGTTGTCCCGTAACGGCTCTTTCTCTCGCAGACCTATTTCTTTCTCGCTCACGAGAACCTCGGTTGGCTGCCTTTGATTCGAACGAAATCCTCCGCTCTCGCTCGTCTCCTTCCTCGGCAGCAAACGAGATTCTCTGCTCCCGCTCGTCTCGTTCCTCGGCAGCAAACGAAATCCCCGCTAGTTCCTGCTCATCTCCCTTGCTCGACAGGACTTCCTTCCAGCGATCCTTCTGCGCCGAAGAAACTTGTTCCTTGCCCGATCCCGTCTCCCGCACCGAAGCCGCGTATCACTTCTCCTTCCTCTGCAGCGAACGAGATCCTCTCCTCCCGCCCGGCTCGCCTCTGCTGCTCGACACCAAAACTCTCATTCGCNTTGTTCCTTGCCTGATCCCGTCTCCCGCACCGAAGCCGCGTATCACTTCTACTTCCTCTGCAGCGAACGAGATCCTCTCCTCCCGCCCGGCTCGCCTCTGCTGCTCGACACCAAAACTCTCATTCGCCTGCTTCGCCTTCTTCGCCTCCTCTTCTCTCGGAGTATTGCTCGGGCGACCCTCTTTCACTCGCCTGTCTCACCCGAATCAGAGNCCCGCCCGGCTCGCCTCAGCTGCTCGACACCAAAACTCTCATTCGCCTGCTTCGCCTCCTTCGCCTCCTTCGCCTCCTCTTCTCTCGGAGTATTGCTCGGGCGACCCTCTTTCACTCGCCTGTCTCACCCGAATCAGAGGTAGCAAGGGAACGCGATTTCCTCGAGCCGTCGAAACGCTTGGAGCACAGAACCTCAGCAATTGCAATAATCGGGCAATGAAGTCTTATTTTATTCCCATGTTTGCTCATCTTATTTATACAATACAATTCATATAAGAAGATTTGTGTACATGCCCACTCAATTCATGTGCGTTTACATGTCTAACACCTGAAACTTTCACACAAAATTTGTTGCAATAGGATAATACATGCCTATCCTTTCCAGTTAAAATACTCCTTTTTCTATATAAATAAAAAAAAGATAAAGAAATAAGTATGTCAAAATTAAAGTTTGAATATTAGATATGTAAATGTATATATGTTTNAGATAAAGAAATAAGTATGTCAAAATTAAAGTTTGAATATTAGATATGTAAATGTATATATGTTTNGCGTTTACATGTCTAACACCTGAAACTTTTACACAATTTGTTGCAATAGGATAATACATTTGCCTATCCTTTCCAGTTAAAATACTCCTTTTTCTATATAAATAAAAAAAAGATAAAGAAATAAGTATGTCAAAATTAAAGTTTGAATATTAGATATGTAAATGTATATATGTTTTTATGTGCTATGCATGTAAATCTACCATTATTCTTCAATAACTGCGTACAAGATTTAACTATCCTCTCTATGTAGTTTGGATGCAAATTTCAATGAAAAGAATGATGAATCTGTTTAGTCAAAGCTAAAGTTCTATTTAAATTTAAATAGCTAAACAGAATTTGTATTTAAATGTAGATAGAATTTTGTTTAGCTTTGATAGTGTGAAGTTTTATATTTACATTTAGCTTTAAACATGTACTGAAGTACAACTTAAATTCTGTTTAAATCCAAACTCTGGATACAAGTTAAATACCAAGTTAAATGTATTCAACCTTAACCTTGTATCAAAGCTAAATATATTTAAATTTAAACCTGCAGCAAAGCTAAGGTTCTGTTTTTTTTTTATCAATCAATGTTGAGATGGACTTGACTCAATGACTGATTTAACACTTCTCTAGCTCATTTTTATGCTTTATATCTTTCTTTGGGGGACATTTATATACCTAGCACACTAACATTATGTATTTACATATCTCACACTTGAAATTTAATATTTACATGCAATGCACTTTGGTATTTTAAACCTATGCATGAAAA
>JXCR01133272.1:0-14991 GCA_002079205.1 Phalaenopsis hybrid cultivar
GCATAAGCAAATCTTGGGAAAACTCATCCACATCTTTAAAGAGAAGATTTTGGCCAAAAATATAGGAGTCTTGGAGATTAGATAGGTTCCATTAGTGTGTAGAGAGCTTGCTAGAGCATGTAACTGTGAGGAATTCTTCGAGAAATTGTAAGAGTGGAGGGAAAGTGAGAGATTTCTTCCTCTTCCACTTCGAAGAAGAATTCTGTGTGCTGTAAAGAAAGAAAGAGATTCAGAGGAACTTCGAGGAGCAATATTATGAGGAATTCTTCGAGAAATTGTAAGAGTGGAGGGAAAGTGAGAGATTTCTTCCTCCTTGCTCGTTTCGAAGGGAATTGCTTGTGTTGTAAAGAAAGGAAGAGATTCAGAGGAACTTCAAGGAGTGTTCTTGGGGAGAAATTAGAATTTTGTGTGTTGTAAAGAAAGAAAGAGATTCAGAGGAACTTCGAGGAGTTTGCTTGTGGAGGAATAAATTCTGTGTGCTGTAAAGAAAGGAAGAGATTCAGAGGAACTTCGAGGAGAGTTCTTGGGGAGAAAGAGATTGTAAGAGTGGAGGGAAAGTGAGAGATTTCTTCCTCCTTGCTGCTTTGAAGAGGAAGCCCGTGTGCTGTAAAGAAAGAAAGTGATTCATAGGAACTTCGAGCAGTGTTCTTGGAAAGAAATTTAGAGATAAGTTATTTAGTTGTTATAGTTTGTATGGTTTTGATTTTATATATGAATTCTGAGTTTTTTTGTGCTTTCCCCATGAGTTCTGAGTAGTTTTCTCTGTCTTTCTCCTTGTCTCGAGATTTTTGAAATGGTGATTTGAATTGGTGAAGCCATGAAAACGTTTAAGAAATTGTGATGATTTTTTCACTTCCATCTTAATTTACTTTAAATCTGGCCAATTAATTTACTATTAGACTTTGACTTTTTCCTTTTTCACCGAGGGATAAGGCTAAGATGTGGTTAAACTCGTTCGCACCTGGATCTGTTAGAACTTAGGGAGAACTGTCATAGAAATTTGTATCCAAATATTTCCCTCCATCCAAGACTGTTAAACTAAGAAATGACATAACATCGTTTTGTCAGATTGATGGAGAGTCAATATATGATGTTTGCGAGAGATTTAAAGATCTTCTTAGGAAATGCCCTTATCATTCGTTACCAGACTGGTTAATAATTCAAACCTTTTATATTCTTAGGAAGTGCCCTCATCATTCGTTACCAGATTGGTTGATAATTCAAACTTTTTATAATCTTAGGAAGTGCCTTCATCATTCGTTACCAGATTGGTTGATAATTCAAACTTTTTATAATGGATTAAGATCTCTTAGATCGATTATAGATGCTGCGGCTCGTGGTTCTTTAATGTCAAAACCTTTTGATACCCTCATCATTCGTTACCAGACTGGTTAATAATTCAAACCTTTTATAATGGATTAGTGGGATATGTTCTCATCATTCATTACTAGATTGGTTGATAATTCAAACTTTTTATAATGGATTAGTGGGATCTCTAGATCGATTATAGATGTTGCGGCTGATGGTTATGTCAAAACCTTTTGATGAGGCTTATTCATTAATAGAAGAAATGGCTACCAACAATTTTCAATGGCCCTCTGAGTGGGTAAATCCTAAAAGAGTAGCTAGTATCCATGATTCTGATGCAATATCTATGTTAGCTACACAGATTGCTGCAATATCAAAGAAATTAAATCATTATGGGATGAATTATTCTTCAACACCTCCTATAATGGAAGAAAATTCATTTGGGCAATTTATGGATGTTCAACCTTCATATGAAACCTTAAATGCTATTAATAGACCCAACAACCCATATTCGAACTGTTATAACCCAGGTTGGAAGAATCATCCAAATTTTAATTGGAATAACAATTCTTCTACAAATCAAATGGGCGAACAACTTAGTAAACCCATTAGGACATTCATCCAACCAATGAAATATTAACTATAGACCTTCTTATCCTCAAGGATTTAACAGTAATACTCAAATTAAGAGAGAAATATTAACTATAGACCTTCTTATCCTCAAGGATTTAATAGTAATACTCAAATTAAGGAGAAGAAATTATCTATAGAAGAGCTGATATTAAATATGGGTCAACAATTACAGAATCAAGGAAATCAATTACAGTTTCAAGGAAATCAATTACATCATCAAAGAACTGCTATTAAGAATATTGAGAACAAATTAGGGCATATCGTTATTGCGCTTAGTAACCGAACATTAGGAACTTTTCCAAGTACTGTGGAACCAAATCATAAAGATCAAGGAAAAGAGCAAATCAAGGCGATTGAATTACGAAGTGGAAAAGAATTGGAGACAAGAGTGCAACAAGAAATAGAAACTGAAAAAGAGAAAGTGGATACCGAAAAAGAAAGAGTGCAAAAAGAAATAGAAACTGAAAAAGAGAAAGTGGATACCAAAAAAGAGAAGGATCATGATTGCAAAAAGAAATAGAAACTGAAAAAGAGAAAGTGGATACCAAAAAAGAGAAGGATCATGAAAATTTACACCAATGAAAATTACTGTGGAAAAACCTCTATTTACACTGTTTCCTTAAAGATTGAAGCAACATAAATAGAATAAACAATTTTCAAATTTTTTAGAAATTCTTAAGAAGTTAACGGTGAATATTCCTCTCATAGAAGCTTTAGAGCAGATGCCAAATTATGTGAAATTTATGAAAGATATTCTAAACAAAAAAGGAAGTTCACGCATAATGAAATTGTTGCACTTAGCAAAGAGTGTAGTGCAATTATTCAGAAAAAGCTTCCTAAAAAATTAAAAGATCCTGGTAGTTTCACTATACCGTGTGCTATCGGTGAAAATTTCTATGGATGAGCTTTATGTGATTTGGGAGCCAGCATTAACCTTTTGCCTCTATCAATTTTCAAAAGACTAGGATTAAGAGAAGGCTCACCTGCTTTTGTAACTCTTCAATTAGCAGATCGATCAGTTACATATCCTAAGGGAGTTATAGAAAATGTGTTAGTAAAAGTTGACAAATTTATCTTTCCTATAGATTTCATTGTTTTAGATATGGAGGAAGATAAAGAAATACTTATCCTTTTAGGGAGACCATTTTTAGCTACTGGAAATGCTATGATAGATGTTCAGAAAGGAGAATTAGCTATGAGAGTAAATGATCAAGAAGTAACTTTTAACATTGCAAAATCTATGAAACACCCTGTTGTTGAGAGAGATAATGAATGTTTTCGCATGAAAATTATTGAACATCTACTGAATGAATATTTTAAAGAACACTTTGAAAATAAAAAGTATTTTGAAAAAGAAGAGCATTTTGAAGAACAATTTGAAGAAAATGACGAAATTATTCTGGAAAAATTAGAAAATGAAGAATTAGATTATGTTCAGGAATGATTTGAGATGTTGGACATTACAGAAAATGCTGATAAGAATCTATTTCCATCAATTATAAAACCACCTGATCTTGAGTTGAAAACATTACCTAACCACTTGAAGTATGTGTTTTTGGGAGACTCATTTACATTACCTGTTATTGTATCTTCAAAATTAAATGATTTACAAGAACAAAAAGCGTTAGATACATTGAAAAGATATAAGAAAGCTTTTGGTTGGATCTTAGCGGATATTAAAGGAACCAGTCCTTCGATCTGTATACACAAAATTATATTGGATGAACAATATAAACCAAGAGTTGATCCACAAAGGAGATTAAAACCCTATAACGAAAGAAGTAGTAAAAAAGGAAATTTTGAAATGGTTAGACACTAGAATTATATATTCTATTTCAGATAGTGCATGAGTAAGTCCAATTCATTGTGTACCTAAGAAAGGAGGAGTGACTGTTGAAACAAAAGAAAATAAAGAGTTAATACCTATCAGACAAGTCACTGGGTGGCGCATATGCATTGATTATAGAAAATTAAACACTGCCACCAGGAAAGATCATTTTTCTCTACCATTTCTAGATCAAATAGTAGATAAACTTGTTGGGCATAAATATTTTTGCTTTTTAGATGGATACACCGGTTACCATCAAATTCCTATTGCTCCTGAGGATCAAGAAAAGACAATATTTACTAGTCCTTTTGGTTACGATCAAATTCCTATTGCTCCTAAGGATCAAGAAAAGACAACATTTACTAGTCCTTTTGGAAATTTGCTTTTAGAAGAATGCCTTTCGGATTATGTAATGCACCTGCAACATTCCAGAGATGTATGATGTCCATATTTAGTAAGTTAATTGACGATGGATTGGAAGTATTTATGGATGATTTCTCTATACTTGGAACATCAATTAACGCATGCTTAGAATATCTTGAAAAAGTTTTTGAGTTATGGGAAAGAACTAATTTAGTTCTAAATTGGGAGAAATGTCAATTTATGGTTGCAAGAGGAATTGTGCTAGGGCATAAAATTTCGGAAGATGGTATGGAAGCTGACCCTGCAAAAATCCAAGTTATATCTAAACTAACACCTCCTAGTTTGGAAGATGGTATGGAAGCAGACCCTACGAAAATTCAAGTCATATCTAAACTAACACCTCAATGATATGGAAGCATACCCTGCAAAAATTCAAGTTATATCTAAATTAGTACCTCCTACTAATGTAACGAAAATGGTATGGAAGAATACCCTGCAAAAATTCAAGTTATATCTAAATTAACACCTCTTAAAAAATGATATTGAAGTAGACCCTGCAAAAATTCAAGTTATATCTAAATTAACACCTCCTACTAGGTATGGAAACAGACCTTGCAAAAATTCAAGTTATATCTAAACTAACACCTCCTACTAACGTAAGGTATGGAAACAGACCATGCAAAAATCCAAGTTATATCTAAACTAACACCTCCTAAAAATGTAAGAGAAGTTAGAAGTTTTCTTGGACATGTTGTTTTTTTCAGGCGTTTTATTAAAGATTTCTCAAAAGTTACTAAACCTCTATGCCAACTTTTAGAAAAGGTAAGAAATTTGAATTTACTAAAAGCTGTTTAAATGCCTTTGAGTTATTAAAAGTAAATTTAATCGCAGCCCCTATTATAGTTTCACCTAATTTGGAGAAACAATTTGAACTGATGTGTGATGTTAGTGATTATGCTTTTGAAGCTTTTCTTGGACAAAGATATGAAAATAATTTTAAAGTGATATACTACGCTAGTAAAACTCTTAATGATGCTCAAATTAACTATACTGTTATTAAAAAAGAGTTACTAGCTATTGTGTATGCTTTAGATAAATTCAGATCTTATTTAATTGAAGCTTAGCTAATAGCCATCGTATATGCTTCATACAAATTTTGATCTTATTTAATTGGAGCTAAATGTGTTGTGCACACTGATCACTCAGATATTAAATATTGTATGCAAAAGAAGGATACCAAACAAAGGTTGATTAGATGGATATTTTTGATACAAGAATTTGATCTTGTAGTTATTGATAGAAAGGGAACTGATAATCAAATTGCTATTGATGCAAGAATTTGATTTTGTGGTTATTGATAGAAAGGGAACTGATAATCAAATTGCTGATTAACAAGATTAGAAAACCATGAATTATCTGATACAGACAACGAAATTACAGACAGTTTTCCTGACGAACAACTTTATAATGTTAGTGAGTGGAAAATACCATGGTGTGCTGATATTGTTAATTATATTGTAAGTGATATTTTGTCACCTATGCTGACATTGCAACAACAAAGGAAATTCATTCATGATGCAAAAGCATATTTTTGGGATGAGTCTTATTTATATAAACAATGCAAGGATCTGATTATGAGAAGATGTGTACCTTATGAAGAAATTGAGCTGATCATTCAGAAATATCATGATTCTGAATTTCGAGGATATTTTGGGATTCATAAAACTGCTTATAAAATTTTAGAAGCTGCATTTTATTGGCCTACTATATTTAGAAATGTTTATAGATATATAAAAACTTGTGATCGATGTCAACGAGTAGGCAATATATCTAGAAGAAATGAATGCCTCTAAATTTCATGTTAGAAGTTGAGATCTTTGATGTTTGGTGATTAGATTTTATGGGACCGCTAAATTTCATATTGGAAGTTGAGATCTTTGATGTTTGGGCATTAGATTGTATGGGACCATTTGTTCCTTCATTAGGGAACTTATATATATTAATTGCAATAGACTACGTCTGTAAGTGGATTGAAGCACAAGCTTTACCTCGCTGTGACGCTAAAAGTGTTTCAAGATTTTTAATACGTTTCTATGGAACCATTTATTCCTTCATTTGAAAACTTATATATATTAATTGCAGTAGACTATGTTTCTAAGTGGGATTGAAGCACAAGAGAACTTATATATATTAATTGCAGTAGACTACGTTTCTAAGTGGATTGAAGCACAAGATTTACCCTCGGAACTTGTATATATTAATTGCAGTAGACTACGTCTCTAAGTGGATTGAAGCACAAGCTTTACCTCGCTGGTGGCGCTAAACCCTTCATATGGGAACTTATACATATTAGTTGCGGTAGACTATGTTTCAAAGTGGATTGAAGCACAAGATTTACCTCGTTGTGACGCTAAAAGTGTTCGAGATTTTTAATAAAAAATATTTTCACTAGATACGGAATGCCTAGAATGATTATCACTGACGGAGGTTAATGAAAAATATTTTACTAGATACGGAATGCCTAGGATGATTATTACTGATGGAGGATCCCATTAGATATAGAATGCTTAAGATGATTATTACTGACGGAGGATCCCATTTTAGGAATAAATACATTTAGAGATTGGCAGAAAAATTTAACATTATTCATAGAATCTCTACCGCTTATTACCCTCAAACTAGTGGGTTAGCTGAAGTTTCTAATAAAGAGATTAAACAAATATTGAAAAGACTTTAAACCCTAGTTGGATAGATTGGTCCACTAGATTGTATACCGCATTATGGGCTTACAGGACTGCTTATAAAACTCATATTGGAATGACTCCTTGCAAACTAATTTTTGAAAAGACTTGTCACTTACTAATAGAATTGGAGCATAAAGCATATTGGGCGATTAAAGATTTCAATTATAATTTGAAAGTGGCTAGTAAGAAGAGATTGTTTTAATTAAATGAATTGGAAGAATTAAAAAATGAATCTTATGATATTGACAAAATTTATAAGGAAAAGCTAAAGTTATGGCATGATCAGAAGATTAACCAAAAAAACTTTTAACCAGGACAAGAAGTTTTGCTTTACAATACAAGGCTGAGGTTATTCCCTGGGAAACTAAAGTCTCGTTGGTTAGGGCCATTTACTGTGACTCAAGTTTATACTTACAGAACTGTTGAAATAGATCGGAAAATGGGAAATAGATTTAAAGTAAATTGACATAGATTAAAACAATATTACGAGGGTAACATACCAAATTTTAAAGAGGTTTTAATGATCAGTCAACCTGAATAACACTTGAATAGGTCGGGTCGACGATGTTAAACCGAGCGCTTTATAGGAGGAAACCCTTATTTATCTTTACTTTATTCATAATTATAGTTGTTGTAATTTAAATTTATTGCTAGTTTATAGTAGTATTAAGCTCTACTACTCTTATTTACCATTAAAACATCTTTAAAATTGGAACGCATTCGAACTAGAGTAAAACTGTGAAAATTTTGCCTTGGGCGTCGACGGCGCCATCGACGCCGCTGACGGTGGGTTTTTCCTGAGAGTCCAGACAAAATTAATACAGAGGCGCGCCGAAGGCGCTTTTGAGGCCGCCGATGGCGAGACCGGTGAGAGGTGGTTTCTTATGTCTGATGAGCGGTTTTTTACGGTTGTTGGGCGGGAATAGTCTTTTTAAACTAAAAAAATTTGAACTCTAGTTCATATTTTCTCCCCAAGAATGAAGTAAGACTCTTTCAATTTCATTCCTATGGCGTCCAATTCCCCTGATAATCCCAGAATGTGAGTTTTTAATCGGCAAAAGTTTATTAGTACGGAAGCGCATCAAATCTTCAACAAGTTGCTGAAGAAGAAAAGATTAATCAAGGAATGAGGATTCATGAATTGCGGATTGAATAATCCCACGATGGATATTGAAGAAATGATAGTGCGGTGAAGATGGAAAGTATTGTGCTACACTACTGCTGCCGTGGTAGTTTCTGTAGTAAAAGAATTTTATGCAAATTTGCATGGAATCAACCAAGGAGTTGTTTATGTGTGAGGAAGATGGATTACTTTCACTCCTGCATGGATCAATGAGTTATATATGATAGAGAATGTTTGTCCCAACAAGAAACCAGATGAATGAAATTTACCAATATTTAACGGACGAAACTAACGACTGGTAAATTATATATGATAGAGAATGTTCATGTCTGCCACTATTCCAATTTCGTCCCAACGAGAAACCATATGAATGAAATTTGCTAGTATTTTACGAATAAAACTGACGAGTGGGAAATGCGAGAGTACGGGTATGTAAGTTTCTCTTCAACACTTTTGGATCTCGTCTCTAAACACCAGCACTTCTTCATTTCTGCAAAACTGTTACCGACAATGAAGGCTGGTAAAGTTTCTAAAGAAAGTATCATTCTGAATTACTGCATTCAAAGGGGACTGCCGATCGATATTGAATCTATAATTGTGAAGTCAGTTTTAGGCCTGATCGTTCACGGATCAACTTATGGGCTTGGACACCCTTCCACAATTTTCTCACTTTGCAGCCAGTCTCAAGTATCCTATGAAAACTGGGAAAATGTACTGCTATCTTGGAAACCTTTGGATCCAACTATAAGATTCCCATCATTTGAAGATAAAAATGACATTGCCATGATAGTTGATCAATCATCTCAGAATTCACTGCCAGTTCAACCCTTAGTTCCAGATAAGTCTTTGTTGATCCTGCGCCGAATCAAGAAATTGGAAAAGGAGGTACAAAACGTGATGAATGCAATTAATAATATCTCTGATTTCTTTGATCATTTAGATTGGAGGATGAAAGAAAATTTCAATCACTCTGAAAATTTAAAAGATAGCTTGATAGTACTGATGAGGAGGATGAAATTAATTGAGGAGGATTCAATTGAAGAATTTCCTTTTCGACCATTCTACAACCTCTTCGTTCATGTGCAATCAATGGGTGATCTCAGAGGAGAAACGAGCACAAAATCTGATGAGTAGTAGATTTACTATGCTACCTTTATGTTTATATGTATTTAGATTTTAACTTTAAATTTGCTTTGCTTTAGAATTATGCTTATAGATCTTTGTATAGTTGAGACTAAGCATAGGATGTTTTGTTTTTAGCATTTTGAGTATTGTGGTTTGGATTGCGACGCCGAATTAATGTATTGAGGTTGAGAAAATACCAAATTTAGGTGTGTTATGTAAAGTCTATTGTACCCCTTGGAATTTATGTATAAATGTGATGTTTTATTTTGTGAAAGTTTGTATGTGTTAAGTACATCATTTAACTATTTAAAATTATGTTTATAAAAATTTAACGGATATCGTTTAGGCTTAGAATTGATCAAAATCACAAAAATACGGAATTTGGACATAATCAATAGAGCCCGTCGATGGCGCCCTCGACGCCGCCGACGGCGGGAATTTCCCGAGACTTAGGTTCAAAAACATAATAGAGAGCGCCGACGGAGCCATCAACCCCGGCGTCGGTGAGATCAAAAAATACCTCTTTAACCATGATTTTGACAGGTCAACTGCCACTATTCATCATCCCCTTCGTCCTAAAAGCACCATTTTCGAATTAGGGCTTAGTAAATCTTGGATTGGGAGACGATTTCAAGGCTTTTTGACATCGGATTTGATCTTCTTAAGGGAAGAGCTTCACTCCAAGTTAAAAATATTTGATCTTCACCATGCATTTCTTCCACATTGAGGAAACCCAAAAATTTGAAAATGTGAAGAAAATCTTGGAAGAAATTCATGGATCTTAATGTTAAACTCTTTGAATTACCATTGGAAGCCATGATTTACATATTAGAAGTAATTTTTGGAATTTTTCTTTGATTTGATTAGATTAAGATGGTTCCATCAAAAAATAAGAGTTGGGTTCGACGACTCACGCTTCGTTAATGTGATGGCTCAAACTCAATTTACTTCAGTACTTAAAGGAAAAAAGTGTATACAAGATCGAGTTTTCGAGAGTCCGGGAGGAGAAATTGAACAGGTTATTGTCGAGCGGAGGTGGAAAAATTTTTGTTAAATCACTAATAAAGCCGATGCAAATGTGGTGGAGTTCTACGCTAATGTGATTTATTCTGAAGATGAAATCGTAAAAGTGTGTGGATTTCTTATGGAATTTACCGCCGCCCGCATTTATACTTTCTATGAAGTCTCAAACTCTTATATCTATCACTATGAATCTTTTAGTATGATGGAATGCCCTCTCAATAATGTGATCAACTTTCTCATTGATGGGAAAGGAACACGGAAGATACAACAGCGAGGACGGGTAAACCTTTTTGCTTCCATGTTGAATTCCACCTCTAAGGCATGGCACTATTTTATTTCCTCTACTCTGTTACCGACTTATCACCATAGTGAGGTAACTAGAGATAGAGCTATTCTAAATTTCTGTATTCAGAATAATAAAACTATAAATGTGGGGAGAATTATTTTCAAGAATATATTGACTACGACAAGAAGTGAGACTAGTGGAGGTCTAGCATATCTTGGAATTATTTATACATTTTGCCAACTTTCTAGAGTGAAATTCGGAGAGGAAGAATGGGTTCACCCAATGAAACCC
Source organism: Phalaenopsis hybrid cultivar (assembly GCA_002079205.1). Lineage (NCBI taxonomy): Eukaryota > Viridiplantae > Streptophyta > Magnoliopsida > Asparagales > Orchidaceae > Phalaenopsis > Phalaenopsis hybrid cultivar. Next base: position 10,725 of record JXCR01133272.1, read on the forward strand.
ATTAGTAAATTTAATTTGAAGACCTATGTATCCCATGAGAAATGGAGAACTGGAAGTAGGAGTCAAGAACCTTCTACCAGTAGAGATGTACCCTCTACAAGTTATGACCCTCCTCCTCCTTCGAGCTCCCCTACCTTAACTGATTTGATGAATGGGTTGACCTTGCAGAAGAAGAGCATAGATTTAGTAAATGAATGGATTGGAGGTTTAGAACGCCAACATGATTATGATAGTAAGTACCTGCAGAGGCATTTTGATTTTGAGATAACTTATTATGACGCTCAAGCCCGACACTACAGAGGAGAGCCTGATGTTACATTTCTTGAATGCCCCCGATATACTCAGTATCAACCCAATCCACCTGTTGATCAAGGCGACGATGAAATAGCTTGGGATTTTGATATTTAGAATAAAATTGATGTACTTATGTTTGTATTTTTATTTTATGTAATCTTTTTGTAAGATAAATTATGTTTATGTATTTGGACTTTCATTTTGTGTACTTAGATAATTTTATTGTTTTAAATGTTTAATGTGGTAGTAGAAATGTGCATGTGTAAGTTGTAGATGTTGTCAGTACTTTATGGATTGTAATGCGATGTTATATTTATTTTCATTTTAGTATTTTTGTCTTTTATTTAGCATTGTAATTGTGTTAGGAAATGTTGTATGTTTNACGATACATATACTTGCATTGACAAATTCAACTTTGACAGTATTAAATATTATATCTATACATCTTTATTAAATCAAACACATATATATAAAGTCGCAGTCAAGATTTTGACACCGTTGCTGGAATTTAAATCTTCTAGTAGCGGCATCAAATTCTTGTAATTGTCGATTTACACTGGAATTTAAATCTTCTAGTAGCGCCATCAAATTCTTGTAATTATTAATTTATAAAAAGAAAAAGGTCGGTTAGCGGGTAAGTGGCGCTTCGGCGCCTTCCTCTCAGGTTGGCCCGCACTTAAGCACGAGTTGTGGCGCTTAAGCTCCAGTGCATGATTTTCAAAATTTTTAAATTAAAGTAAAATGCACTATTTGCCTAAGTAAAACACCCCTAAATGGTCTCATAGCACTTAAATGTCTATTTTCAACTTTCTATAACTCCCTTCTCTCTCAAACCTCTCAATAATAACTATTTCAATTTGAGGCTAAAAATAACACAAATTTTCACACAAACAAACTTTTAGTAATTCACAAACAAGTACAAATACTTTTAAACACTTAATTCTCTCACAAAATAGTCTTGGATGAGTAAATTTTTCTAAATACAAATACACAAAAATAATTACACATAAAGAAGTCATAAATACTAAAAACAAGACATAAACAATAAACCACTTGAAAATAAAAACTTTTAACACACAAATTCAAGCACTAAACTTAATTCCATTCTTCATTCAAAGGAACAAATTCCTGGCTTTCATTAGTCTCTCCAAAAATATAGAGTTGATAAAACTAACAGTGGTGATGAGCTCTGATATTATCTTCTTCAATCCACTACTGCTTTATGCACATCGCCTTATCTACTTCCTCTATATAACTTGTGTGGATAAATTGCATCTTCAATTGTGATCCAATATGCTCTAGATGTGCATGCAACTCAAGTACTTTGGTCTTTAATAAAGACATAGTATTTTTCATTTTGTTGATCTTCTCTGATATCCCTTCAATACTAACGGCTAAGAAACCATTATATATCTCTTGTGCAATGAACATTTTCCTCATGGTTTCTTCCTTTTTTCTTCAAATCCTTCTCCCATGAAGACATTTTCTCTAATTCTTAATTTCTCTTAGACTCTTAGGGCTAGAAATGATATGGGGTGAAATTCCTTCACAAAGCCCTTCTATTTATAGGCCTAAATCATTTTAATAACTCCTAGTCACGTTTAGAAACTTCTTGGCACATTTTTACAAACTAATTGTGGTTAAACCTTATAGAATATTAATTTCACACATGTGTTTAAACTGCCCCACTTAAGCTTCGGATATGGCGCTTAAGTGTCAGTGCACATTTTTGCATGTCGACCTCACTTTTGGTTGAGGTCTAGAAATTTTTTTAATAGCCTAGGTCTAGCCATAGGATTTTCCTATAGACTAGTCTTAGAAAATTAGAAAGGATACCCTCACCATTAGAAATTCAAAACTCTTCTCTTTACTCAACTTAAAATTCCACATATTGGTCCTAACCTCTAATATTTAGTAGGTAAGATCATTATGGGAGAAGCTCAAGAAGAGTTCCTATAGGGCTACTTGGCCTTAAAATTGACCCTGGGTGTTGACTCTGAACTAGGCTACACCATATCTTCACAATACATTGGTCTATGACTCATTCAGAATGGTTCTTTACTCAATTGCACTTGAAATGACCAATTTGGTCTTTTACCCTAGGCACCTCCAAATTACTTAATGGCCCATGGGACCCAAATTTGGCCAAAATTCCTAAATTTTACCAAAATACCCAAAATTGATCAAAACTTATTCCAAACACTTTGAATACATCCAAATTTGCGAAAATTGACAAAAATTTCCAAAAATGGCCAAATTACCAAAATGCCCCTCCATGGCCCAAAAAACAAAAATGGCCAAATTACCAAAATGCCCCTCCATGGCCCAAAAATCCAAAAATTCCAAAAATAAAAAATGGCCAAATTACCAAAATGCCCCTCCATGGCCCAAAAATCCAAAAATTCCAAAAAATTCCCAAAAATCCCAATAAATCCAAACTACTCCTAATTTCATTTTGTACAACTACACCATCATTCAATTTGGTCAATTTGACCATATTTGATAAAACCCCCAAATTAGCCCCAATATTGGCTAATACCCCAAATCTCAACAATTAAATGCCTTAGATCTCAACTTGGCATCCAATTTTTGTTTAAAATCATTTATAAGGTCATTTGTGACCAAATACAACAATAAATTTGAGCTTAGCCCAAAGCTAGCTCAAGTTTGACCCAAATTTGACCCTTAAGGGCTTAATTTAGGTCTAAACCCAAACCCATCAAAATCTACCCAAATTGATCACCAAATCAACTTCAAAAAAATTTTCTTCTTTCATGAAAGTTGTTTATCATAATGTTATACACCAAATAAAACAATCAATTTGAGCTTAGCCCAAAACTAGCCCAAGTTTGACCCAAGTTTAGCCCTACATGCTTAATTTAGGTCTAAATCCAAACCCACCAAAATCCATTCAAATTGATCATCAAATAAACTTCAAAAAAAATTTCATCCTTCATAAAAGTTGTTCATCATGATGTTCTTCACCAACCACAACAATTAATTTTGACTTAGCCCATGGCTAGCCCAAGTTTGACCCAAACTTAGCCCAATATGCTTAATTAGGGTCAAAAATAAAAAATGCACCAAATTGATTAACCAATTGACCTCAAAATGGCTTTCACCCTTCATGAAAGTTGTTACTCATGGTCTCTAACATCAAATGCCATATTTAATTGGGCCAATTTACATGCCTAACCTAGTTCAAACATAAGATTTGGTCACATGCACCTTTTTGGGCTTATGGTCAAATCCAAACCAATTGAGCTTGGTATGGTCAAATGAGCCCAACCTTAACTCATCCTAGACTCTAGGGTTGATTTTAAAGCGCCATACACCAATGGTTAAGCTTCTAATTTATCCCATGGTTAAATTTTTTTGAAAAATTTTTAAAAGGGATAATAAAGAGGTTAAATCAAGGTACTTGCCATAACACATGCCCATACCCTATGGNTGGTATAATTTTAGAAAATTAATGATTTCACACCCTTTTTTTATAATAAAAAATAATATCAAAACAATCTTGATAATGATCACTTAAAGTTTTAAATCTTTTCAAAATTAATAAACACACTTAATGCATTCACTTAGATCTTAAGGACTTAGTGGTGAACTTAAGTTGAAATCCACTTGTTAAAAGAGGATCAATACACACACTTAATACATTCAGGTCTTAAGGACTTATGATCACTTAAAGTTTCAAATCTTTTCAAAATCTATACACACACTTAATACATTCAGGTCTTAAGGACTCAGTGGTGAACTTAGGTTGAAATCCACTTGTTAAAAGAGGATTAAGAAAATCAATATAATTAAACTCTTCTAAAACACCACAAGTCCAATTAGGACTAAAAATTTGGCTAAAATAAACATAATCAAACTCTTTTAAAACACCATAAGTCCAGTTAGGACTGAAAATTTGGCCAAGTGTTCTTAGTAACACTAATTTGCCCCTTTAGGGTCTTCACCCACATAA
>JXCR01133274.1:4723-16654 GCA_002079205.1 Phalaenopsis hybrid cultivar
TTTTTTCACATTTTCACATCAGATTAATAATTAAATTTGACATTCAGTTTCTTTCTCTTTTTGTGTGATTTTGTGATTTATGTCGATAAACATAATTTATTGATGCTTTATGGCATGTTTATGAATTATTTTTTGTTTTAATATTTTTTATTTATTTGATTCAAGACTTACATCTCAATCTTCATGGCTAATCCCTTGTTGCTAATTCAAAATGCAATAGTTCTTGACTTCACCTTCTTATATCTTTCTCTTGATTATCAACTTTGTAACTATTTTGTAAGGGTTAAGCAGGCTAAAACGGGCATCACAAATCAATATTTTATTAGATTTGATATTTTTTGTCAGTGGTTATGTTATGGACTTTCGAAGAACTATTGTGGTAGTATTAACGCCGCTTGCATGAATGTTCGATTTTCTTAGATCCGATGAGCTTTGAAACATTGAGAGAAATAATGTTCAAAGATTTTATAGAAATATCAAAATAAGGGAATGCCTTCAGGCTATCTTTAGCTGATATTCAAATGATTCCTTTTTAAATAAGAAGGTAATACTCATTTCAACAAAAATATCTAACCACGGACGGCCTCAAAATATGATCACTATCAATTTGCACTTATAAAATGTTTACTCAAAGATGTAATGGTTGTGGTATAATTGATTGGTTCAACCAGTTCAATCGAATTTGAGGAAAAGTTACCCAAACTAGCATTATAGATTAATCCATACGTGTCAAAATGGAAAACTACTTAGGCATATGCATCAAATTGCTTATGACATAGTTTAAAGTATAGTTTGTTTTAGTCTGCATATAAATATAATCTTACAATGTTATGATGAAAATTAATGATTTCAGTTAAATGGTCGCCAACTAAGTGCATGTTTAATATGAGCTTGTGAATGATATACACATTTAAATGACCCAAAGAGAATTTGCTCATAATAGATAAAGGGAGCGATCTTAGAGTCTCACTCTAAAAAATGAGCAAGTTTTCCTTTATATGTTGTTGACTGCTTTTGTTTCAGTGGAGTTGTCTTGTTGACAATGAGAAGGGAAGTAGATGAAAGGAAGGGCAAGCAATCCCAATTTTGATGATCTACCCACAACTTTTGCAAAAGAGTAAAATTTACATGCAATTGGAGACACAATATTCGATGAAATGTGGCAGTCAAAGTTGCCTTCGAGATAGTAAGAACTACAAAGCTTGAGGGGTGTTGGTGGCTGGGCTGAAGGAATTGTCATACCCCTAGGAACATTCAAGGATGTTGTTTTCTTAGACAAGTTGATTATAAAATTAGAAGTGCTTACTTAAGTGTGCTTTAATGATGTAAATAAAGTCGAATGTTGTCTTAAGTTTCTTGCGAAAGCTAATAAACTTTTAAGGGAATGTTTGGGACAGCTGTAACTTATTAATAAGCTGTTGTGCAGCAATTGTGGTAGTAAGCTGCTACAGATAAGCTGACTGTCTGTTTGTGTTTTTGCAGTTTGACAAAATAGCTGTTCTGCAGCTACTTTTGGACAAATGAGTATTTTGCTCTTGTATTATAATGCTCTTTACAACAAAAATGTTCATACTAGCTTATCCGATATTTGAAAACAAATATCAAGTCCGAACATTACAAAATAAAAATAGATATCTCACTAAACAGTGAGTAGCACAATTATCAAAATTAGAAAAAAAGACTACCAAAATAGCTATCAATAATATGATAATATTATTTTTTGAAATGCAGCTGATGTAGACCATGAGACAAGCCTTTCTTCAGGGAAACTCGCCACGCCCGATTACTATTAGTTGTTGATTCCTCCAACCCATCTGTCCACTCAAAGAAATCACAATTTTTTTGTCTTATCCTCGGACACCTATAAAATTGTCTCTCATAGCTATGTGGGTGTCGCGACATAAGCTGGGAACATGGTAGGTTCGCAGTAGCAGTACAATTCTCTTAATGTACAAGAAATCTTGAACTCATCTTCTCTGGAGGTTTAACACAACAAATCACAAATCTTTAGATGTAATATTAATGAAAAAAATGTCTAATTAAACAATGTAAGGTTTATTAAATATCGAGGTCTCAGAGAATATAGCATAAAACAAAAAATATGTCACTTCTAAAAGATGACAGTTCTTAAAGAAAAGATTCTTGGTTACCTTCAAAACACGTAATACTGAGCTCGTATGTGTCACATATGCATATCACAAAAAAAATCATCCAGAAGAGCCTAATAACACCCTGTCATTGAAAAAATGAGAAGAACTTGGTTGCTTTCATTGAGATTTCGCATGTGACAAGTACCAATAACGATAAATAAGCTTATCTAGAAGAACCCATAAGGTTGAATGTCTCATCATTAACCTCCAAAAAAACAAAAAAAGACATGCAATAAATATTTGCGTATCATTATCATATCCACGGCTGCCTCTTTGGCCATCTAGGTGGGGAATAATACATTCAATGGACTGAGAAATAAAACTGAGATTTTAAATTTAAATGATTTGACAGAACATCGATATAACAAACAATAAAAGTTTTCACCATCCATTGTAAATAAATTAGCAATGGAAAAATTAACAATCGGTCCATTCAACAACCAACGATGCTGTCTGTAATTCGCTCTCGCAATTCAATCATTTCCTCAGCACCTCACCATCCTGGGTGTAACCCTCAGGTGTTTCAATTTTTGCTTATGTCAAATAATATCCTATGCGTTCAAATGCTTCAGTCAGAACATGTAAATGATCATCATCGACCCTGTTGATGCCAATTTTATTGCACAAAGGATGCCGCCGAATATAATCATTTAGAGTTATTGTGACCACCACAATTTGCACCTGCTTCGAAAATGAATATATTGACATATCATGTGGTATGACCCATTATTTTTCTATACTCCAAATTTTATTTCAATAATACCGCATAAGTACGAGTGTCACTTAAACATTTCTTTCCTGCCCCGACCAACATTGTTGGATCTTTTAATGTTGGGAATATGATATTGGTATCCAGAAATGACTTCATATACCCCCTTTGTAAGGGATATCCAACGTTGACTGAATACTATTTATCTGTCACAAATACAATAATTAGTAATGCACTGAAAAAATTTCTAAATAGGATTAATGGTTGAGCAAACTTGGAAGTGAGTGAGGGAAGTTGTTCTTCCGATTTTTTATGCAAAATGTGATTATACAACTGTCGTTCTAACCAGTCATAACAAAAGTAAATCACTAGTTGAAATCACATACAACATTTATATTTTATGTTGGTGATCCACACCACCCAATGAATGCGTTCTTTCAGTATTCAATACTCGTGCATCCACTTGTGCTCCATCGATCGCTCAAATACAATTCTAACAAATTAAAGAAGGTTGTGTAAATCACACTATTTATTTTGATTTGTGAATATAATGAGTAAAAATAATTACCTTAAATATGACGTATACCACTTGTTATGTGCAATCTTTGTTAGAGTCTTCCTGACTTGATAAATTTTGATGACAAATTAACAAGAGCACTCAACTCAGCTGAAAAATTATATTCTGATTGTCTCCGATGAATGCTGGAATCGCTCCATCGCTTCTCTAATTGATTCGTCATGTGATAATATGTAGAGTGTTATTGCTAACACCTCTCTAGAAATTATCCTGGAGGAGCCATGAAGTTCATGTTTTCTATTTAGTTTGTCTAGGAGATCGATAAATATGGGCTGTTTTATATGAAATATGTTGCTGAATCTCGTTGGACATTCTTCATGGAGCTCCCCAACCCATTTTTCACCAATGTAAGATGATGTCATGGAGAGAGACCAATTCATGTTTGAGTTGTAGTACATGTAAATCAAACATACCGCTGTTGCAATTTTCCTTTCACTTATCTCTCATTATGAATCCATGTTAAACAAGTGCTCTATTCAGGTAAGAAATGAGAATCTCGAATTAGGTATGATGACAACATTCTATAGCCAAGCAATATCATAAATGAACTTCAAATAACAAATTACAAATTGTACAATGAAAAAAGAAACATCCAAAGTAGCATTAAGAATGTTCCAATGAAAAAGAAGAAACATCCAAAGCTAAACCTAATGGAAAACAAATATGAATAGTTCAACGATAATTAAATAAAGTCAAGTGTCCCTGCAGTCATAAAAATAACGTAAATAATTGAACCTTCAGTGATGGGTCATCATCATGAACTCTCTACGGGCTGGGTCCTCCAGAAACTTCATGGAGATTAATATAACTACATGTTTTCATAAATTTCTGGAGTTGCTTCCAAAACTTGCATAATCTGTTAGATAGAGGTTGTTTGTGATGTCCCATGGTCATTGGTGCATGAAGTCATTAGTTGTGATATTTGACTTCTAATGAAAGTAGCTCCTTATTTTTTCTTTTGTCCACCCTTGGATGCTTTGTCCTGCTAGTGGACTCTACTTCATTTTGGTTCTAGCTAAGACTTTCATTGAAGTTCATTGTTTGTTCGACATCTAAGTTCTCAGGTATGCCTGGAAACCCTCGCTCACTAGGCATTCATGCATTATTCCCGATTGCCACAACCCTATCAAACATACAAAACATACGGTCCAATTTCTGTTCTAGCTCAGGTCATTACCGCTGAATTTGAATTTTTTGGGTGGCTGACACTACTTGCAATAAACAAACATAGATATTGTGATACAATTTAGGAAAAAAAAGTCATGATATGTAGGTTTGATCTATTCTCACCTCCAATCTCTCAATTCCTCATTCTTTCGAAGTATCAATTCTCCGCTTAATCGGATGCCAAACCCCCAAACCCGTGAATCCACGTTTCAATTCCTTCCAAAATTTTCAGTTCTTTTTCAATTTATCTCACATGTTCTTCAGTTGCATCCTATGATACTTCCTAATTGTAATTTCCTTGAAACTTTTAATAATATTTTCTCATTCTTCCTTGTTAAAATAAGTTATGGAAATATGTTCCAATTCCACCTTAAGATAGAGTTCGCAAAATATTAGTTTGGCTTCATTATTTTACATAGCAGATAAATCGAGTTCTTTTGTCTTGACCATTGCATTACTAGCATATAAAGTGTTAAACATAAATATTGATAGAAGAAACACATAGCAAAAATCTCGTATGTCACCACTCCCCCATAACTATGCCCACACCAAACCCCACTGCCTCCACACCAATCACCACTGCCCCCACAATATCCCCACATCAAACACCATGCCCTCACACCACCCCCACACTAATCACCATTATCCTTACACCATCCCCACACTAAACACCACCCCTTCCACACCACGCCTACATCATACATCGCTGCCCCAATAACTCATCTGTGACAACATAAACTCTCATACAAATGCAAATTGCTGCCATGAATATAAATATATAAGAAGTCGGGGCTATATTTATAAATTTTTCTGAATTTTGTAAAATAATCCTGAGATATCTGTGTAAATATCCCAATTTTTCTCCATGCATTATTTTTCTCATTTTTACTCAAAAATTCTTTTAGAAAAATTTCATCATACACCAACCCACATAATCCAATCATCCAACAAGGCTCATTTACATACACAACACAAAGTTCTATTGAATTTACATATCTCACACAATTACTTCAATATTCATGCATATAACACTCAAATCTGCAGAATCAAATCAAAGTGTACACCATTACACCATAAGCAACATAGGGAAACAATGTTGAAACAAGTACGACTACCATCATACGTCAAACGCCAAAAATATGGATTCAAGTATCATGAATGTAGACATATAAGAATTGTGTGTTGGGTTTGTAAATTGTAAATTCTCAACAGAAAAAGAAGCACCAGAAACCGTCAAACGAAACATAAATATAAAGTCCCAACAGTAAAAGGAGAACCCGTAATATTACTAAAAAAAAAAAAAATCAGCTTGATTCCCTACCGATTTCATAATATACACAACATAAACCTTGTTGTTAACAATTGCTCAACCCTCTAATATCATTTTCTCAATATTGTCACTCAAATATAAAAACTTATGATGAAATCCTAATTCATGTTAACCATATAAACAACAGCTAAAAAGCTCTGTTGATAGATCGGTCCAACCATTTCTCAAATTTGCATTCACATATCACAAATCAATGTAGGAAGAAGGGAGCAAAAATGTCAAAACCAAGATTTGTTTGACTGGTATGTACTCATTCCCAAATAACAACCAACGTAGGAACCGATGAAATGTATGCATCAACCAAAGACTACAAACCTATCAAACAAATTACAAAGCATACGGTGCTATGTATGTAAAAATGGGGTTGTAGCCATCAATAAAAGAAAAAAAATGCAAGTCCCGGGGGCTTTGTATGTAAAAATTCAAGGAAAACTGTGTGCAAACCATATGGCTCATAGAGCGAATCCACGAAGAAGAGATGAGGGAGAGAGGATACCGGAGGATGAAAGAAGCAAACACCGACAATCCAGATGTGTCGGCGAACGAAGAGATGTTCTGGAGAAAAAAAACCTAGGCATATTGCTTACGGGATGAGGGCGAGCAGGAGAGGGGACGAATGAAAAAATACCATAAAACGCGGAATAATCTAGGATGGGATTGTGATGCGGCTTTGCAGGCACATTTAATAAAACGCGCCAGGACCGTACCAAACAAACAACCCTAAATCGCGATAACGAGCCGTGTCACTGTTCCACAGCTTCGCCAAATGGACCCTAAGTTTTATATATATTAATGAATGCTGATGTTTTTGTAATTTTGATGTTGCCTCTTGTTATTGTTGAATGTAATTCCAATCTAGCAATTAACATAAACTTAACATTTTTCATTTAGATTAGGGAACTAGAAAATGGCCATTATGTCAACAATACCTAGAAGTTGTGCACCCAAAGCGTTTTTCTTTCCTCTGCATCAATTTTGGTATCAGAGTGCTTTCATTTTTATGTGGGTAGAAGAGGAATTCTCCACGTGCAGCTTGTAGACTAAGGAAGAAGAAGTTGAAATACACAGCATGAAAGGGGAGGAATAACTTTTACTCAATTTGGATCAATCCTCATGTATAATTATATCAAGCAGGAAGAGCATTCATAAGTGGCATCGTCAATAATTTATTTATAACCAGTTGTTGATTCCAAATACAAACCTTCATCAATTATTCAAATTCAAATCTAATTCCATGTAAACTAAATATATTAATGAATGTTAACGTTTTTTGTGATTTTGATGCTGCCTCTTGTTATTGTTGAATATAATTTCAATCTAACAATTAACATAAACTTACATTTTTCTTTTAAATTAGGGGTCTATAAAATGGCCTATATGTCAACCCTACCTAGAAGTTTTGCACCCAAAGCGTTTTTCTTACCCCCTGCATCAATTTTGGCATCAGAGTGCTTTCATTTTGATATGGGTGGCAGAGGAATTCTTCACATACAACTTGTAGAGTAAGGAAGAAGAAGTTGAAGTACGCAGCATGAAAGGGGAGGAATAACTTTTACTCAATTTGTATCAATCCTCATGTATATTTATATCGAGGAGGAAGAACATTCATAAGTAGCATTGTCAATATTTTATTTATAACCAGTTGTTGACAAACTGCCCCAGCTGCCCAAAATTGTAAAACTTTCTTGAACCCAACAAACATTGCTCAAAATATCTTTTTTTCCACATTTTTCATATCCTGACCTTTTCGAATGAGGCTACTTTTGCTTACCTTCTAATTTAAATTTATTTCTTTGAATTTCTTCTACCTAGCTAAAATCTTCTCTCTCTCTCTCTTTTTTTTTTTTGAAAATATGCATATTGCATTAAAACAAATCGTTACAAAAAAATGAACAGAACTAGGTCCTAAGGACATGGCCAAAAAGAGCCTTGTACAACAACAATAACAAGAACAAAGCGTTAATCCCACTAAAAAGACCCTCGTTCTTAAGCAAAATTAGCAAAAAGAGGATCTTGGTTCTGTACATGTCGAAACAAAATCACTATCTATAGGCCATTTGGGCGCATCTGTGAGCAACATTATTGTTGCTCCTCAAGGTTTGCTGGAAAACAAACCTAAAATTAGGCAAGGAACCACTCCACCGTTGCAACTTTTGTTTGTCCATGTAGTTGCGTTAGTTTTTAATGACATTGGAGTTGTCACTTTCAATTACAATTCCCTTGCATTCGGTCATCAAGTCCTTTATAATCTTTTGGAGAAGAGAAATTGCTGTGAATTCCCCCTACGCTAAAATGAGCTCCCCTAATTCGTCCTTGATGATAAGCCCAACGCTCACCTGGTTGTAATTCCCCGTCGATGTTAACTTTGATCAAGCCTAAAGAGGGAGGATTCCAAAAGTCTTTTCTCTTGCTTGCATGAAGTTGCCACTGCTACCGGAAAAGTTCAGCTCATTTTCAATTCGTCAGGCTTTTTCAACTAACACTCATTGATTTTGAATGGTGCCAAATTCAACTTCAACCAATCTCTGAGGCCGCAGAGAAATCTGACATTTTTTCCTGATTACTTACATAGTGAGGTGCATATATAAAAAGATAAGTAAATACTGTCTTACATTGCATAATTGATCTGAACCTCCCGAATTAGATTGAAGAATTTATCATGGAATGTTGATTTGACTGAAGGAGGAATGAACTAATCCTTGAAAGTTTTCATAAAATCATTCCATTGAATCTGTGAAAGAGATGTCAGATGAAGTTTCTCTTTATACCGCGTATGTCGCCACCACTCAGCCTCACATTCTAGTGTGGAAGTGACTTAAACCACTCCTGTTTTCTGGATGAATCATACTATCTAGAATCTTTCCTATCTTTAATATCAATTCTTCAACAATTGTAGGGTGAACAACACTTTTGAATGCAGGTGGCTGAAATGTCTTAAGGATCTTCAAGTGCCAATTAACTCTTGCACTAAGTGCAAATCTGTGCCCGGTATTAGTGGGTGATCTTTTAATAATTGTCATTTTCTCAAGTACTTACGATATCAACTAAACAATGCTCTGCAACTCAGTGGCTTTAATTTTCACATTTGCCTTATTCTGATTATTATATTTGTTCAAGACATTCTTAGTTCGTACTTCTTGCCCTGCAATTGGCGTAGGAGATTTGCCCTCAGTACTTTTTGATTCTCTTTTAGACATATTCTTCTATATTTGCATAATTTATTATTCAAATGTAATTTATCATATAATAATTATGTCATGCATGCATGATACCTTAAATGGTATGTGATACACTCCCCGGATCTATCAATCTAATGCTTTGTAAAAATCATATCACTAAAACATATATATTTATTAAGAGCAAATCCAATATAATAAAAGTAAATACCCAAAAGTCTAAATATGCTCTCAAAACTATGAAATGTAAAAACTGAACAAGTCACCTATGATTAACGTTCTAGTGTTTCCTATCTCTTCCTGAAAGTCAACAACGTAAAGTGAACAACAACAAGCTTATCGAAATAATCAAGACTAAAATTATATTTTATAGACATAAAAGAAATGTGCTTGATTTTATGTAACTTATCCATAACACATGTCACAACATATTATAAACATATAAAACATGTTAAAGAAAAGGCAAGTAATCCAAGGAATTATGATTGTTATATTAAACATTTATTTCATTCATTCATATGTAATTATAAGTATATTCATGAGAGTTATCAATCTAATCATAGGATTATTACTCTAATTATGTAGGCATCAATTATTTTCATGTCATGTTATTGTTCGTCGCCCAACCCTAATGCCATATTAACTATTGATGAAGATCAATATAGCATCTATTAATGACCCCATGGTACCAACGATTCTCTAAGTTCTATTGCCGTCTGATCCCAACTGTTTCCTGAGTTTTATCTCCGTCTAAATGCTAGAATTCGATAGTCCCATCATTCTTTAGCATTCATATATGCAAGTATTCATGTAATAACTTGCCTATAACATCACTTTTGATATTTCGTAAACCATGATTACGACAACAAACATTCATCATAGACATTTCATATATCATATTCATAAATGATAGTATATGAATACTCGCAAATAATAATTTTATAATTGTATTAATCAAATTCATAACATAATAAAAATGATAAGTATTTTAAGTGAAAAATCAAATTTGCATTCATACAAGTTATGCATATATTCATCCACAATATACATATAAATCTAGATGTAATAGTGTTAAACATGTAATCACATGGAAACCTACAGTTATTTTTCTTATGTTAACCCAAGATTATTTCGCATGAATCGACTAAACAACCTACGAGTTTTGCCAAGCTTGCCACCTATTGTAGTCTACCTGAAATTCATAAACATCTTAGTAGTTCATGAAATCTTCTCTCATTTCGTGACTTAACTCCAAACATAATTTTTTTTTAATTTCAAATAGACTTCTCTGCATAATTCATCCCTAATAATTTCTTTTATTTCTTTCTTCCATCATTTTCCTTCCTCTCTTCCCTTTTCTCTGCTACCCGTGGAATTGGACCTAGGTAAGTCTGTAACTCTCTATTCACTAGCCTTGCAATAGTTTTTGCCTAGCTGCAGTGTCAGAAATCACAGAGAATGCTTGAATTCGTAGTAAATTTCAAAACGTATACAACAACAACAACAACAAAGCCTTAATCCCACTACGTGGGGTCGGCTACATGAATCCTTTTTCTCCATTGTGTCCTATTTAGTGTCATATTTTTATTTAGTTCTAGTAAATTAAGATCATTTTTAATTCAATAAGCCCAAGTCTTCCTAGGTCTACCTCTGTCTTTCTTAACACAAGTGGAATCTAAAACATTTACTCTCCTAATCGGATCATCTAATGGTCGACGTTTGATATGACCAAACCATCTAAGACGACTNAACTTGCCTCTAACATCACTTTTGATATTTCGTAAACCATGATTACGACAACAAACATTTATCATAGACATTTCATATATCATATTCATAAATGATAGTATATGAATACTCGCAAATAATAATTTTATAATTGTATTAATCAAATTCATAACATAATAAAAATGATAAGTATTTTAAGTGAAAAATCAAATTTGCATTCATACAAGTTATGCATATATTCATCCATAATATACATATAAATCTAGATGTAATAGTGTTAAACATGTAATCACATGGAAACCTACAGTTATTTTTCTTATGTTAACCCAAGATTATTTCGCATGAATCGACTAAACAACCTACGAGTTTTGCCAAGCTTGCCACCTATTGTAGTCTACCTGAAATTCATAAACATCTTAGTAGTTCATGAAATCTTCTCTCATTTCGTGACTTAACTCCAAACATAATTTTTTTTTAATTTCAAATAGACTTCTCTGCATAATTCATCCCTAATAATTTCTTTTATTTCTTTCTTCCATCATTTTCCTTCCTCTCTTCCCTTTTCTCTGCTACCCGTGGAATTGGACCTAGGTAAGTCTGTAACTCTCTATTCACTAGCCTTGCAATAGTTTTTGCCTAGCTGCAGTGTCAGAAATCACAGAGAATGCTTGAATTCGTAGTAAATTTCAAAACGTATACAACAACAACAACAACAAAGCCTTAATCCCACTACGTGGGGTCGGCTACATGAATCCTTTTTCTCCATTGTGTCCTATTTAGTGTCATATTTTTATTTAGTTCTAGTAAATTAAGATCATTTTTAATTCAATAAGCCCAAGTCTTCCTAGGTCTACCTCTGTCTTTCTTAACACAAGTGGAATCTAAAACATTTACTCTCCTAATCGGATCATCTAATGGTCGACGTTTGATATGACCAAACCATCTAAGACGACTTTCTCTAATTTTGTATGTCACAGGAGCTACACCAACCCTATCACGAATATATTCATTCCGCATTTTGTCTCTAAGTGTAAAGCCACTCATCCACCTAATCATTCTCATCTCGGCAACACTTAACTTATTATTATGCTTCT
>JXCR01133274.1:18439-29322 GCA_002079205.1 Phalaenopsis hybrid cultivar
CATCATCTTTTAAAAGCGAGATTCGAGAACACCTTTTTTCCTGTATTGAGGTTTTTCTTGTCGAATTTTTCATCTCTCCACTGACAGCTCTCATCATTATTAACTTATTTTCTTTTGATTATTATTATAAACTTTTTTAGAATGCTTGACACTAATATGCACCTGTTATCAATCAATCTATATTAACAAGCATCAAAATAAAATTCGATACGTTATGCATCATAATATGAAATAATCTTAAAAGTGAATTAATTTATATCTCATGAAAATATACTAATTCTATTGGCATGGTTCGGTGATAATGACATGCTTAATATGGAGAAATTCTATAAACATTCAGCCTAAGATTTATTTTTGGCTTGTATGAAGTGTTGAGTATCACAACGATATTGTAGGATATTCCTCGTGAAGGATTTTCTTATTTTTGTTTTCTTGAGCTTGTTCATTCGTCCTAATAAAACTCTTAATTTTATCAATCAATATAAATTCTGAATTTCATAACTTGAAGTAAATTGATTAATTTCAAATTACATTTTTAACTCGAAAGGAATTCCTTGTTATTCAAGCCTTTAAGGCTACAAACTGGAAAAATAGGATGCTTACCTGATTCCTAGCTTCTCTCCTTTTGTCTTCTTCCTTTGCTTCTTTTGCCTTCTTTTTTTTTCTTCATCTTGTCCTTTTTTCTGCATTTTCTTCTGTACTCTTTCTTAGAAGAACCCTCTCTAGCTTGTCATTCTTCCTTTCTTCTTTTCTCCTCATTTTTTTATTCCTTTTCTTCTTTTCATATTCTCTTCTTTTCTTCTTCCCTTATTTTCTTTTTTTATTGTCTTCCTTACTCAAGAACTCCCTTTTTCCTTCTTTTTCCACCTGGAGCTCACAATAACGTGATAAGGAAACTAGGGAATGGATGAATGGCTCAAGTATAAATAATGTAATACACAGTNCCTCCTCCTCATTTTTTTATTCCTTTTCTTCTTTTCATATTCTCTTCTTTTCTTCTTCCCTTATTTTCTTTTTTTATTGTGTCTTCCTTACTCAAGAACTCCCTTTTTCCTTCTTTTTCCACCTGCAGCTCACAATAACGTGATAAGGAAACTAGGGAATGGATGAATGGCTCAAGTATAAATAATGTAATACACAGTATATAAACTAAATTAATTTTCTCATAAATCCTGGAGGCTGGAACCATAAATCATATCAACGATTTGTTTAATGACTGCCAAAGCACACTATGGAAGGGAAAGGCTGGCAGCGACAGCCCAATAAAGTCCAGATATCGCTTTTCTTAACTCAATTCATGCAAGTTTCTTTTTGTCATATTGCCAGGACTNACCCAATAAAGTCCAGATATCGCTTTTCTTAACTCAATTCATGCAAGTTTCTTTTTGTCATATTGCCAGGACTAACAAGAGGGCAGCTCATCATTGTGCTCTGATAGGCTTACAGGATAGTTTTATTTGAAAAATGTTTATGACTGTCGCACTCTTTTTTCTTATTAGAGATGATAAGGCCCACTTTGTAAATGCTTGGTAGTGTATTTTTGTAACTTTTTGTTCTCCTTTTTTAATTTAATGCAAAATGAAACAATTCAAGGAATAGAGGAACTGCTACAGTATATAAATATTAAATTACTGAACAATATAATTAGTTAAAAAGTTTCGTTAGAAATTAATTAATAATTTCTAAAATATAACTTTATTATGTATATTTCTGTGTATCAAAATAATCAAAATAAAATTTAAAATTTATAAAAATATATTTGATCATCTTTGGTATTTGCAAATAAATGATTAATAATTTTTAGGAGAAGTTTTCTCATCACTTTTATGAAATTTTAGGTTATTACGTAGAATGCAAGTTCTTGTGACCCAATGTAGTTTTGGGGATTAAAGCTGAATTTAGCTGCTTAGTTTAAATGAAAGATGTAAAATATTTACATGCCATGGTAGTGATGTTTGATTTCTTNTAAAAATATTTTTGATCATCTTTGGTATTTGCAAATAAATGATTAATAATTTTTAGGAGAAGTTTTCTCATCACTTTTATGAAATTTTAGGTTATTACGTAGAAAGCAATTTCTTGAGACCCAATGCAGTTTTGGGGATTAAAGTTGAATTTAGCTGCTTAGTTTAAATGAAAGATGTAAAATATTTACATGCCATGGTAGTGATGTTTGATTTTTTNCTATTAATTTTATCAATAAATATAAATTCTGAATTTCATAACTTGAAGTTAATTGATTAATTTCAAATAACATTTTTAACTCGAAAGGAATTCCTTGTTATTCAAGCCTTTAAGGCTACAAACAGGAAAAATAGGATGCTTACCTGATTCCTAGCTCCTCTCCTTTTGTCTTCTTCTTTCGCTTCTTTTGCCTTCATTTTTTTTCTTCATCTTGTCCTTTTTTCTGCATTTTCTTCTGTACTCTTTCTTAGAAGAACCCTCTCTAGCTNATCTAATGGAAATGTGACTGTTTTAGGTTCGCCTCATACTTCCGCCTCTACTAAATATTATTGAAACTGCTCTTAGATGTGGAGAATCGAGCTTATCTTTGGTTTTTGAAATGCTGGCAAACATAATTGGTGAAATGGATAGATCTTCTATAAGCTTGTATCATTTGAAAATATATGAACAATGCTTAGCTTCACTTAATATTCGCCATCAAGTGCCAGAGTCTGTTAAAGACATCAACATGGTGGAGCAAAGTGTTATCCACACCATGGTTGTTCTGACCATGAGACTAACAGAGACTATGTTTAAGCCATTGTTCCTTCACACTTTAGAGTGGGCAGAGTCAGAACTTGAAGCAAATCAGCCTACTAAAAGTATGAGTTTAGACCGATCTATTTCCTTCTACAGTTTGGTGAATAAACTTATTCAGCAGCATAGGTAAACTTCTTTAGAAAACTCTTCTAGTTCATTTATAGGAACTTTGCAAAAGCTATAGTTCAATCAGTCAAAATTTTGACAACTCAACTGTGCATGCATTTTTGCAAACTGCTTGAAGGTTTAAAAAAATGTTTAAGCTAGTGGTCTTCTCATTGTTAAATACCCTAACTTTGAAAGTTGGTCTTCCTCTCGGTGAAGTTTGTGTTGGTGCTGGTATTCTGGAAACTTGTTTTGTACTTCTAGTTTTGTTAAATGTGTTTGTAAGTAGGTTTCATCACATCTATTTTGTAGATTGTTTTTATTACGCCTTATGCTAGAGTTTTAAGGTAAGTGTTTTATTTATTGCTTTCATGGTGACGAGATGAGGAATTTTTTAACCTGTAAAATCTGTTCTCTTTTGGATATGCTATGTATTGTCTTTTTATAATGCTTCTTTTCAAATTATTCGTACATCAAACTCAGATTTTGCGAAGAAATTTCCTCCCTGTTTGTGTCGGGGTTTTGAGAATTGGTACTTGATGCAATGTACTCTTTACGTCAAGTCACATAAATATTGGAACTGATTACATAGTTGCACTGCAGCGAGCAAACATTTTGTAGCAATTTCTTCATAAAGTGTTTTTTTTTGTTGTGTTTGTCATGAAACTACCTTTTTATCAAAGATTGCCTGTTTTTCTTCTTTTCCCTAGCAGCCCTTCAGCTTTCTAGCTTTTTTTTTTTTTTTTTTTTTGCTGTGATAGATGCTGTCATATTGCACATTGTTATCAATTGATTCTCGTCGCATTGCAGCTTAGTTTGGTCTTTCGGTTTCCTTGTTTTGGAATGCCATAGTGCTGTGATTCATACTAGATTTTCTAAGTTGTCATTTTCACCTTTAGCTATTAAATGTTTCTGTTCAAGTATCATCAAATTTATACGATAGCAAATTAATAATTTTTATTTATTTTTTAATATTTAAGATATCATTAACTGTAGCTCTAAGAGTTATTTATTATTCCTTTATGGTAGAGAGGGATTTTGCTTTTCGTATCTGACTTGTCATCCATTGCCTATCTAAATGCAGATCCCTCTTTGTACCTTACTTCAAGTATTTGCTTGGGAGTTCAACACGTTATCTAAGTGTAGATGAAGTTGTGGATTCGAGTTATCTAACTCAAAAGAGGAAAAAGGCTAAGATTCAGGACTCACACACCAGTGTAAATGCTAAAGTTGACTTGTCAGCAAAGTTATGGCATTTGAGAGCTCTTATTTTGAAGGCTTTTTATCATTGTTTCCTCTACGATACAGTGGATTCTAAATTTCTTGATGCCTCAAACTTTCAGGTAGTTTTTTAAGCTTTTAGAAGCATCACTTCTGCTAGATTATTAATAAGATGGCTATTTCTTTGTGAATAACTAATTTAGATGCATCCTTGTGGGACGATAATTTGATCCTATGGAGAGAATTTTCAAAATCACTCCTAAAAAGTCTTTCTATTAAATGTGATTTGTCAGTATAAGCATGTGATGCATGTCAAATTTATGCATTTATTTATTGACTTCTCTTTTGCAGGTTCTATTGAAACCGATTATTTCTCAGCTTGATGTGGAACCACCCGCCATATTGAATGATTACCCAGATTTACCCACTGTTGAGGATGTTGATGAACACCTGGTCTTATGTTTGGGACAGATGGCTGCTACAGCTAAATCTGATGTTCTATGGAAGCCACTTAACCATGAGGTACAGCAGCATCCCTTTTCTGTTAGTCTTCTGTTGTCTCACTGATCAACTTAACTCAACTGCACATTGTCTCAATGCATCCCTGCGATTATAACCGTTGCAATCAATTAGTTAATCATTCAATTTATATTTTTTTATTTGCTGCAAACTTTATTTTTGTTTGCTGCAAACTTCGGAGGGAACAGATGCTGAATTTTATTGTGAATTAAGTGTATTTGTAAAATGAATAGAATCAATCTTGTTGACCGATTGTTAATCGAATATTTTTTTTTCATTTCCTACTCAAAACCCAAGTAGTGCAGTCAATTTGGCTGCATTTACGCTGAAAAAAGCTTGAAAAAGAAAAAAAAAAGGGAAAATTTGCATGCGTACCACTCAATTCTTATATATTTATGTAGCTAACACCTTAACTTCAATTTTTACATATACGCCATCTCATCCATGCATGAAAAGGTGTACTTCACTTTTTAAAGTTAAAAAAGTGGTATTTTTCATGTAATATGAACTATTAGGGTTGTATATGACAACAACAACAACATCAAAGCCTTAATCCCACTACGTGGCTACATGAATCCTTTTTCTCCATTGCGTCCTATTTAGTGTCATTTTTTCTTTTAGTTCTAATAAATTAAGATCCTTTTTTAATACAATAAGCCCAAGTCTTCCTAGGTCTATCTCTGCCTTTCTTAACATAAGTCAAATCTAAAACATCTACTCTCCTAATCGGATCATCAGATGGTCGACGCTTAATTTGGGTTGTATAAATGTAAAAAATAAAGTTTAGGTGTTAGATATGTACATGCATAGAATTGGGTGGTATGCATCTAAATCGCCTAAAAAAATAAAAAAAATAAAAAGAAAAGCTTCTTCCATTGTTGATTGCATCCATGTTGATGGTTGAATTTGCTTCCATTCAAATTTTCTGTTTCCATGCAAAATCCGCTTTGCCGAAAACGGCGACTTGATCCGGAATTCCTTCTTATGCAGGTGCTGATGCAGACGAGGAATGAGAAAGTTCGGCCAAAGATTCTTGGTTTAAGGGTGATTAAATACTTAGTGGAACACTTGAGAGAGGAGTACTTAGTTTTCCTAGCTGAGACAATTCCTTTCTTGGGTGAACTGCTAGAAGATGTGGAGCTTCCTGTGAAGACATTGGCACAGGATATTCTTAAGGAAATGGAGGCCCTTAGTGGCGAAAGCCTGAAGCAATACCTGTGATGCTTTGCTTTAATTTGCTTGGGGCAGGCTTGCGTTGATTGCCATTTTCCCTTCATGGAGATGCCGTATGTTAATGACGAAAGGAAAACATTTTTTAGCCGAAGTACAGAGATGATCAATGTCATCATTAGCTAATCCAACATGTAATGTGATCATTTTGTAGTAGAAGTCTCGCTGATTATGCGAGTCGTCGTTCGTTTTTTCAAGATGGATTGGGCTCTGATTGCCAAATCGGAATTTTGTACATGAGCTTGTACTGTAATACATTTTTCTAATTCAAATGAAGTTCGTTGATGTTGGATAATGTATTTCTTATGAAAGCCAGGTTCTAGCAAAGAAAGAACTGAGAGGTGAAGACGAAGTTGAGAAGATTTGTGGTGGGGAGAAGTGTTGGTTGGAGAGATCAAAAAAGGGAAGCAGAGAAAAAGTGAGGTAGCATCAAAGTTATTTTCATGCCAGGAAACGAATTTGTGTGAATGACTCTTTAGGTCTTGGTAAGAAAATCTCGTTTATAAAAGGAAAATTATAACCTCATTTAAGATGCTATTCTTTATTAAACAACAGGGCTCTGTGATATCTTTGCACAAAAGACAAATGACATAATTACAATGACATTATTATTAAAATTATTGGATTTATCTGCATTAAAGTTGGTTGATTTGAGCAGTTCATCCAATTATTTTCAGCTTTTACTCTATTTATTGAAAGTCCCCTAGCTTGCTCCACCATGATTAGCTTGCGAAAGTAACCATCCAAACGTGTTTTGTTGTTTAGCTCTCTAACATAGTTGCCTCTCTAGATTTTTTTGTGAGCTTAACATGTATTTCAAAGTCTCTCCATAGTCAACATCATATTCTACATCAAAATATTATTATAAAACTTAGAGCTAATTTTCTAAACATTAAGTATATGTGCTAAAATAATAAATTTAATGGTTTTTTAGTTTTATATGGGGAAGAGAACAACTGGTGCTAAGTAACTTTGACGTGAGTATGTTGTTTATGTTGTGCAAAATAATGTGAAAAATAAAATCACACAAGCAAACAATCATGCATGAAGTGTTTCAGTGGTTCAACGAAGATTCAACTATGTCAACAAGGAGGGTTATTCCAGTATCAACGGGCGGGGAGGAAAAAAATGGTTGAAATTACAACTTCAAACATAGAAATCAGCCATAATCCTTTCTATAAATAAGAGAATTATAACATACAAATTAGAAATATTTTTAATATAGAAAAGATCTTGTAATTAGATATTCTCAAATTAAATTACCTAATATCAATTTTCCTTATATAGAAAAGAACATGTAATTAGATCTTCTCTGATTAAAATATCTAATATCAATATTCATAACATACACGTTTCTTAGTATACAACAACTAGATTTAATGCTTTCTATAACAATATTTACCTCATCTCTCACTTCCAAACAAGTGGGTGATGACCAAAATGAGTTTCAATATCAAAACGACTACACTAAGATGGTTGCCTGCGTGCCCCTCTCTCGAAGAGATCAAACCTAGCATGGTTTTTCAAAATGCTTGAATGTGCAATCAGCCATCAGCTTAGATGTTCACCATACTTCTACAACAGATGAACTTTTGGATTTGTAGTACCTTTGTGAGTTTGTCCATTCTCCTTCGTATCCATCTTTTTTAATAGAACATCGTCATAATCAATCAAGTTCGAAATAAAGTCACATCAATGGCTTGATACAGGCACAATGAATTGGATTTGTGGCTAAGAATATCACACTCGGACTATAATAGAACACTGTCAGAGACTTCTGTTGAACTCCCAAATCATTTAATAGGTCCTACATCCATATTGCTTCCATCATCACATCTGTGATTGACATGTTCTCAACCCCATAGTTGACAAATCATTAATTGACTAAAGAACTGATCTCCAATTGACCGGATTTTCTAACAATGTGAATAAATAGCCAGTCATAGATCTATGTTTATCCATATCACATGCATAATATAAATCAGTGTAGCCTACGCAAATTAGTAATATATAACTGCCTTTAAAACACCAAATCGACATCAAATATACCCTTCAGATGTCTCAAAATACTATTTACAGACCGTCAATGACTCATTCTGAGATCATGCATGAACCTTCCAAAACACCAACTGCTTGTACAATGTCTAGTATAAAACCTATCAAATATCTTTCCTTTCCTAATCATATTTAGAACATTGATATGAAATCAATTAAAAGTAAGATGTAATGGGTATACTCAATGCCTTGCCGAGTCATCAACCTCAACTTTTTTCAGCACATTCTGAACATATGATCCTTATAAGGGCCACACCTTTTTAGTTGCCTTATCCCTAAGAAACTCCATATTTAAAATTCTATAAGCTTCATCCAATTGCAATAACCAGTTTTGTGAAATCAAGTAAAACTTTTGACGTGTACCCCAAATTTCATATCCCTCAAATTTCAACTGAAGTAATTTTATAAAATTCTACACGTGAAAAAGATCAATTCGATATATAATACTACGTTGACCTCACTTTTGGTGAGGTCTATTTTCTTCTCTTAGAACTTATTATCTAACCATAGGACTTTCCTATTGACTATTATAGAAGACTGGTGATGGGACTCACCTTCTAAAGAGTGTTAACCACTTCTTGGCTCTTTTTATGAAGTTTCACATGGGTAGTCTCAAACCCTCAGTACTTGATTGAGAGGGTTAAGAACAACATGAGGAAGCTCAATGAAGAGTTCTAATAGGACCATGACGTTGGGTGACTTAGCCATTCCACCCTTACACCTCACCATACACATCATCGCACTCTATCACAACCCTAATCCACTCAAAATCCAAAATGAAAAAAATGCCCAAAATTGTCCTAATTTCTCCAAACTACCCAAATCACTCAACTTTCACCCCAAATTCCTAAATTTACCTAATTACTCTAATTATTTTCACCAAAATTCCTCAAATTACCCTGATTTTCACTAAAGTTGCCAAAATCATCAAATCCACTTCAAATTCACCTAAAATCCAACAAAATTCAAAACAATCAAGTCCAAACCCACCAAATTTCAAGCCTTAATTCAAAATCACCAAAGCTCAAATCCAAATCCACGTAAGTCCACCCCAAGTCCAANGACTGTTGCAATCAATTAGTTAATCATTCAATTTATATTTTTTTATTTTCTGCAAACTTTATTTTTATTTGCTGCAAACTTCGGAGGGAACAGATGCTGAATTTTATTGTGAATTAAGTGTATTTGTAAAATGAATAGAATCAATCTTGTTGACCGATTGTTAATCGAATATTTTTTTTTCATTTCCTTCTCAAAACCCAAGTAGTGCCGTCAATTTGGCTGCATTTACGCTGAATAAAGCTTGAAAAAGAAAAAAAAAGGGAAAATTTGCATGCGTACCACTCAACTCTTATATATTTATGTAGCTAACACCTTAACTTCAATTTTTACATATACGCCATCTCATCCATGCATGAAAAAGGTGTACTTCACTTTTTAAAGTTAAAAAAGTGGTATTTTTCATGTAATATGAACTATTAGGGTTGTGTNAACCGTTGCAATCAATTAGTTAATCATTCAATTTATATTTTTTTATTTGCTGCAAACTTTATTTTTGTTTGCTGCAAACTTCGGAGGGAACAGATGCTGAATTTTATTGTGAATTAAGTGTATTTGTAAAATGAATAGAATCAATCTTGTTGACCGATTGTTAATCGAATATTTTTTTTTCATTTCCTACTCAAAACCCAAGTAGTGCAGTCAATTTGGCTGCATTTACGCTGAAAAAAGCTTGAAAAAGAAAAAAAAAAGGGAAAATTTGCATGCGTACCACTCAATTCTTATATATTTATGTAGCTAACACCTTAACTTCAATTTTTACATATACGCCATCTCATCCATGCATGAAAAGGTGTACTTCACTTTTTAAAGTTAAAAAAGTGGTATTTTTCATGTAATATGAACTATTAGGGTTGTATATGACAACAACAACAACATCAAAGCCTTAATCCCACTACGTGGCTACATGAATCCTTTTTCTCCATTGCGTCCTATTTAGTGTCATTTTTTCTTTTAGTTCTAATAAATTAAGATCCTTTTTTAATACAATAAGCCCAAGTCTTCCTAGGTCTATCTCTGCCTTTCTTAACATAAGTCAAATCTAAAACATCTACTNTGTCCTATTTATTGTCATTTTTTCTTTTAGTTCTAATAAATTAAGATCCTTTTTTATACAATAAGCCCAAGTTTTCCTAGGTCTATCTCTGCCTTTTTTAACATAAGTCAAATCTAAAATATCTACTCTCCTAATCGGACCATCAGATGGTCGACGCTTAATTTGGGTTGTATAAATGTAAAAAATTAAGTTTAGGTGTTAGATATGTACATGCATAGAATTGGGTGGTATGCATCTAAATCGCCTAAAAAAAAAAAAGNTTGGGTTGTATAAATGTAAAAAATAAAGTTTAGGTGTTAGATATGTACATGCATAGAATTGGGTGGTATGCATCTAAATCGCCTAAAAAAAAAAAAGAAAAAAAGAAAAGCTTCTTCCATTGTTGATTGCATCCATGTTGATGGTTGAATTTGCTTCCATTCAAATTTTCTGTTTCCATGCAAAATCCGCTTTGCCGAAAACGGCGACTTGATCCGGAATTCCTTCTTATGCAGGTGCTGATGCAGACGAGGAATGAGAAAGTTCGGCCAAAGATTCTTGGTTTAAGGGTGATTAAATACTTAGTGGAACACTTGAGAGAGGAGTACTTAGTTTTCCTAGCTGAGACAATTCCTTTCTTGGGTGAACTGCTAGAAGATGTGGAGCTTCCTGTGAAGACATTGGCACAGGATATTCTTAAGGAAATGGAGGCCCTTAGTGGCGAAAGCCTGAAGCAATACCTGTGATGCTTTGCTTTAATTTGCTTGGGGCAGGCTTGCGTTGATTGCCATTTTCCCTTCATGGAGATGCCGTATGTTAATGACGAAAGGAAAACATTTTTTAGCCGAAGTACAGAGATGATCAATGTCATCATTAGCTAATCCAACATGTAATG
>JXCR01133274.1:35493-62167 GCA_002079205.1 Phalaenopsis hybrid cultivar
TGATTAGGGTTGTTAAAAGGACTCTTTGTTCGTAAACAGCTCGTGTTCGGCTCGTTAAGCAAACGAGCCGAACACGAACACACTTTTTGAGCTCGAAATATAAACGAGCCGAACACGAACTGAGCATGACTCGCTCGTGTTCGGCTCGTTTACACCCCTAGAATCTAGCATGAAAATTCAGCCCGTCTCCTTCCCCTTTCATTTCGACGCATTGCGATGCCCCAAATGACAGATAGATGTGAATTGTATTATTATTATTTTTTTTCTGCCTTATCCTAACGCTAGCCAGGCGCCAATTGTATTTACATATCTAACACCCAGGTTTCATGTTTTTTACATAAATGCCACCTGACGTTTATAATTACATCCATAACAACTGAAAATATTGCTATTTACAAAATCTAATATTTAGGTGATATTTAATTGATAAAGAAGAAAAATAGGAGTTGTGTTTTTTTTTTAATTTTTGGTGTGATATGAAAATTAGGTGATGTTAATGTAAGAAAATATATAAATACTTAGGTGTTGGATATGTAAATATTATAGTAATTGGGAGGTATAAATGTAATTTTATATTCATAAAGTGACCTGATCAGCAAAAGCCCATGTGATGTGGGGCAGTGCGAAGAATGCAACATTTTGGAATCTGATGGGAGAGAACTTTAGAACTCGTGCAATATTCCTCACGAAGAAAGTAGGGTTAGATTCTTTTTTTTTTTTTTTGAAGATTTTAGGATTATTTTTGGAGGCTGCTGGTTGAAATATTGAGCTTTTAATAAAAATCCTGAATTTAAGATATATTTTATGATTGAATTTGTTCAAATATCTAAGCAAAATTTAGAACTATTTCAATCATAAATATATATGATATCAAAAATAAAATTTAATCATTCAAATAATTCATATAAACAACATCTCATAAATAAATAAATAAATAAATATATATATATATATATATATATATATATATAAAGAATTTTTTTCTATTTATATTTTTAACACCTAAATTCTTTATATTTACGAGAATGACAAATGGCTGGAGCTCAGAATTTTCATCTCCTATATTTTGCATTTGTTGATGATCATCACTTGCTCTGAAGCTTATAAAAAACTATAAAATGAGAAACAATATTTGAGATCATGCATGATTTAAAGTTGTCATTTTTGTTGTTTGACGTAGGATTGCTCCTGCTGCCAAACTACCCCGTGAAGGTAAGATTGTAATTTAAAATTCTACTATAAGTATATAAATTGTAAAGTAAAATTTATAATATTGAAGATTTTTGGGTGCTATGTATCTAAATTCCCCCCCAAAATAAAATTAGGTGCATGGAAAATGAAAGAGATAATTCTTGAAGAAAAAAAAAAAGAAAAAGGAAAAAAAAAAAAAAAAAGGAGGGAATGAGATGACTTGACATTTTTATTTAAAAATTTATTTTTGGCTCAAAGGAATCCCACGCATGACCCATCTCCCCTTTCACTTGGTAGATTCTGCGAAATGTGCGTTTTTTTTCGTGCAACGAGAGATATTGTGAATCCTGCTGGCTGTGACCTCCAGCTCCATCCTGACCGTCCATCTCTCCCCTTTTTGCTCATGATCTGATCTGTGG
Source organism: Phalaenopsis hybrid cultivar (assembly GCA_002079205.1). Taxonomy (NCBI): domain Eukaryota; kingdom Viridiplantae; phylum Streptophyta; class Magnoliopsida; order Asparagales; family Orchidaceae; genus Phalaenopsis; species Phalaenopsis hybrid cultivar. The sequence goes on from JXCR01133274.1 coordinate 37,104, forward strand.
CTCAATAGGAATTTCTCTGCTGCATCGGTTCTTTGTCGGCCATTTCCTTCCGTCTCGTTTCCTCAAACCTGCATTTTACGGAGCTATTTCCCATAATCCAATTGGTACGTACAGTGTCAGCATGAGAATACCTAAACCACGCCTTAAGAATATCTTTTCTTTTTCACTTTTTTTTTTTTAAATTTTTAATTTTTTTATGTTTTTATAACCAAGTTTACTTGTCATTTAAAAATAATAATATTTATTAAAAAGTTTATCTAATTATTTTTTTTGTTATGATTTGAGAAATTTGAACAAAAACTTAGAATATAAGAGGACAAAAAAAAAAAGTCTGACCTCAGCTTTCTAGCAGCAATCACAGTTAGTCAAGTCGGTAGGAAAACGCAGCTTTCTGTTGTGGCTTTTTGAGAACGCATGCAAGACGCAGTTTTATCAAATAGAAAAAAATTGCGGTATGACACCACACCGCTAACTTCCGGGTGCTATCGTGCAGAATAAAAATAATAATTTTTTTTTTTTTAGGGGAAACACCCATGAATCCAATACAAGAGGGCACCCCCCGTACTCCCCAACAAACTAACGGTCAAGTTTGATCGGCGAGTTTGAGGGCTAGCTTTGAGTGTCTAATTGATTAACACAATCAAAATTGAGATAATAAGATCTCTTATATAGAGTATTGTTATTGAGTGAATTACAAAATGATTAAAATTAAGCTAGATATGGTGAAGTTTAATAAGTTCATAAATGAAGATCAATTATTTCATATTTTAGTAAAAACATATCTACACTTTATTTAACATATGATTAAATATAAGATTTTCTTAATAGTGAGAAGAGCCATTTTTCTTCAAACAAAAATGCTTTAGCATTTCAATGGAGGTTCCTGCATCATGATGGCTCTGCATGAACATGAAGAAAATCAAGAAAGTGAAATATTGATCAACAGCAACTTAGATTTTAAATTTGTATTTCATTTTTTTTTTTAATTCAAATTCCCACCATTCAACTAAAGTCGATAAGATTTTGTGGATATTATTAGGTAGCCAAAATTCTTCATNATATTTTTTACCCTCTTTCGAGTGTTATAAAGAACATTGACTAATCCAGAGTTTGTTCCTTAATTTCATGATTAGGCTGGGAGGATAACGACTGCCACTCCAGAGCTTCCACTACTTTCTCACCTGAGGGCTAACAATTTCGCATTAGTTTCCAATCAACTGGACCAAAATGAGGATTTTAATTTGTCACCTTAAAATCTCCAATTCTGCATCCAACAAAGTATATTTCCTTATTTATTTACACTCAATCCCATGGATGACATACTCTCCCATGAAATCAAATGTTATTCTCCCTATGTTGTAGAAATCATATCTCATTTAAGAACATATGTATCTCAACAAGTTTTAACATTTTAAATGGCCAGATCGAAAAGTAAATAAAGATCAAAGTTCAAATCATCACAAATTATTATCATTTAAAGCCATGGAAAATAAAATCTATTCTTAACAAAACCATATCTCAAAGTAGGGAGAATGATAAAGAAGACTACTCAAAATTCATGAGAAGCATACGATAAAACATGGACATCATATTTAAAAACAAGTTTAAAAAATAAAAGAAATAAAAATACAACTTATCTCACATTCATTCCCAAGCAAATCCATAGAAATTCTCTCCAAGTCTTTCTCTCTTTACTATCACTCCTAATTCTCTCTTAGAAGTGTAATGAAGAAGAAATCTCTCACCTTCCCTCTCCTCTTACAACCCTAGAAGAAAATCTCCTCTTCTCTCTCTATCTCTAACTCATGCCCCCTTTCTCTCTCTCACGCCACCCCACTTCAACTCTTCAAGTCTTCTTCTTTTATTTTAGGCTGCTTCCTTTGGAAAGGAATTCAAAATTCCCTCTAAAAGTCAACTCTTTCGAATTCAAAAGATGTGTCATTTGATCCAAGAGTCATATCTCTTCATAAAAGAACCTTCCAAAGTGTCTAGATGCATTGAATTACTCCAATAGGTGTTTATAATAAGCATCCCTTTGAAAATTCATGCAAAATTTGTCTTGAACCTCCTTAATTTGAAAAAGTCTTCTTGGGCGCATCATGCGCTAGTTCTCTGGATTTTGCAGAATCCCAAAATTCGTTGTTTTGTCTTCAAATTTCATCCTTTTTACCATATTTTGCTCTAAATGCCTAAAAGTGATATACTTGCAACAAAAACACAAAAATACTTTCTTTAAAGTGCAATATCACCAAAAATAAGTATAAAATAGGTACTTAAAACAATATATTATTTTAGTGTATAAGGCGCTGACGTGGTGAAGTAGGAAATTACAAGTTTTCCAATTTAATTAAATCTAGAAAATGAAATATAATTTCAAAAAATCATATCTCGGTGTAGAAAGATCAAATAAATAAAAGAAAACTACTATTGTGCTCAATGAACATAGGCGAATTTCATGAACATAAAATTAGAAATAAATATTTAATATTTAATTTTAAATTAATTAAAACCCCTGAGAATTATTTAAATCTTAAGTAATTAAATTTTAACCACCTGACATGAAATTTTCAGAGTTTATCTTCTATGTGCCTAGGGATGTTCACTGATTTTTCAAAAGTCAGATGATAACTCTAGCCGTAAAAGCACTAATTTTTTTATAATATTCACTTCTATTTTATTAAAATAATTATAAAAAATAAGACAAAAAATCATAGAAACATAAGATAAAGTTTGACAAGTTAATTAAAGTCAGTGACACTTAAGAAAAATTAAAGTAAATTTAAAATAAAAAATGTATTATCTAAATATTTTTCTACTTAAAATCATAAAAAACATCAATAAAATTAAAAATTTCATAAAATTTTTTCATATTAAAGATACTAAGCTTACGATGTCCTCATAAAAATTATAAAGACAAAAAGTGTATTTTGAACATCTAAATGCATTTTCTAATATTTCTACATATTATTGACTTAGATAATTATAAAAAAATAAAATATAGGTTAAAAAATACAAAACAATGTTTGGTGAGTTCATAGATATCAGGGGGACTGAATAAAAATAAAAGTGAGTTTTAAAATAAAATATATATATATATATATATATATATATATATATATATATATATATATATATATATATATNGTAAAAATTAAAATATAATTCAAGAAAATCATTAAAACGGTCCTGATTTCTCCTCTGACTATGTAATATAATAAAATTTCTTAAGGTTAGAGAACATATTTTGGGTAATTAACTTAATTATCATTAAAAATTCATCATTATGGGTTTAAATAATTACAAAAAATAACTAAATTTCATAAAAGTATAATTTCACTTCAATGTTTTAAATAGTCTATGAGTGAGAGGTCAGTGGAGTTTCATCACCTTTTGAATTAAAATTTAAGAATTATGGGGAATAAATCTTAGGGTATAATGGTAATTTTGAAATTTTACATTCTAGTCACAAATTTTAGGATTTTTCAGAGGGAAAGGGCATTAAATTATGATGATTAGTTCACTGGAATGATTAAAACGTAAGGGTAAGTGAGGGTAGTAACCCACTCATAGCATTTTGCAAAAGGGTAAAATTGTAAATACTTAAATTGTTATGATAGGAAGAGAAAAAATTTGGATGATCCAAGGGTGAGGGGTGTGATTTAGAAGATCAATGAACAACTGATTTTGACCCCAACCAATTGCCAAACAAAATTTCAATAATTTTGATAAAGATTAAACACACTTTATAATACTTTTAAGAAATTACAAGTCTGCCCCTAAGGCTTAAGAGCTTGACGGTGAATTAGGTTTAACTTAACATCATTTGAGAAGGGAAGGAAATATAAGTGATAACGAAATATCTTAAAACAATATAAGTTTAAGCCCAACCAAGGGGAAAGAGTGTAAGATTGTCTGATGATTAAAAGTATACCCTTAGTGGTGTTTACTCACATAACTCTTTATATGAAACTAAAAATTGACCATTTACCTCTCTCATGGGTTAATTAAGACATTAGCAAGATTACATGAAGCACAGTTTAAAGTACAATAATATAAGTCCTAATTCAACATGGATCGATCAACTTAACAATATAGCAAGATCAAATGAACTTGAAATAGCCTAGGAGATCCTAAAGTTATTTAGAGTCATTCTCTGAACAACTTTACAAGATTTTGGACGTTCCATAAGATATTTGGGCTTATTATAATTTGTTGTGAAAATCATCCTCCAAACATAAGGACTTACCAATATATGATTTGGGACCATTTAAATTAATACTCACGAATGAGAAATTGTCTGCTACAACTTAACCTACAATAACACCCAATGCCCAAGGATATGAGCCTTGCATACAATGCTCAAACCCTTTTAGCAACTTGGGATATTTAAAATATGGACACATATGGATCATCGAGGCCAGTGTAGGTTAGAGGTTTTGGTGGCAAGGACGATGATGAAAAGGTATCTAGGTATGTGAGAATAGTATTATATCTCCTTGTTTGATGACTACGGGAGGGTGTAGGAGTAGCATACTACCCGCTAACATTGGGTAAGAGTTGCCCTAACTCTCAGGAGCTGTTGGTGGTCCCAAGTCCCAAAAATGTGACTGATCAGTGAACTGCCTTATTTACAAAAATGCATAAAAAATATAATATAAATGACTCCTTTTCTTGTATAAAATATATTTTGTTGATAAAATGAAAATTTTTTATTATCTTTATGACTGAAGAAATTAAAAATTTTGAGTTTTACTTTTGTAAGTTCATGTGTCAGTCACATAGATAAAAATTTCCGGACAATAATACCCAGCTAGGTAGGAATTGGCTTGCTATTCATTACGCCAGATCAAAGGATGTTAAGATTATCCTATCACCTGACAGAGTCGTGTAAAAATAATGAAGTTAATATGAAGCTTTAATTGAGGGATTAGAGTTGGTGATACTAATGAAAATAACAGACATCAACACCTACGGTGACTCACAACTCGTCATTCGATAAGAAGGTGAACAATATAAGATTTTAAAGTCAGATGGAACAATACTTCTGCTACATGATGAAGTTATTGGAATGAATCCCCAACGTGAAGTTGTATCAAATCCTCAAAATGTATAACGCCCATGCAGATATTTTATCCAAGCTCTCTAAAGAATTTGCTTGCCTGCTGGAAGATTCCATCGATATCACGATACAAGGATATCAAGTGTTATCTCAGATCAACATGGGCACCTTACATAAGTTGGGAAATGAAGAGACAGTAGCTGTAGTGTTCGAGGATATTGAGGATTAGCGCCAACCACTAGTTGAATACTTGCAGGTGGAAAAATTGCCAGAAGACAAATCAACAACGCACCAGATAAAAAAGAGAGCACTATCATATGCCTTGATGGACAATGTTTTGTATAGAAGATCCTTCAACCAGTTGTGGCTGAGGTGCTTGAACAAGTCAAAGGCACGAGATATTGTTGAGGAAGTGCATGCAGGTCAGTGTGGTGCCTATCAGTCAGGCTCAAAGATGAAGATGAAAACTAATAGGATAGGGTACTATCGGCCAACAATGATGACGGGCTACATGGAGACTACTAGGAATTGTCACCAGTGCCAGATATACAGAATGGTCTTGCATTAACCTCTGAATATGCTAAGACCTGTCCTGAAGCATGCTTTATTTCATTTGTCTTTTACACTTATTTTAGATGAAATTACATTTAAGAAAATATATTTTTATGTTTTTTCATGCAGGTATAATATGTTGAACATTTGGAGTGAAACAGGATTAAAAAGTAGCAAAAAGGAGCTAAATGGAGCAAAACTTGGATTTCACATAACTGGAGCCTAGCTGCAGATTTTGGGTGTCAAGGCGCTCCATTCAAGCACCCTGGCGCCAACTTCTGGGTGCCTAGACGCCGAACTCTGTGCATCCGTTTGAGAAGGCGACACCTAGGTGCCAAGTTTGGGTGCCAAGGCACAATAATTTTTTGTAGTTTCTAAACCATAAATTTGGGAGTTATTTGGTGGTTTTTAGCAGTTGGGCAGAGGATTATGCAAGAAGAAGAAGAGAAGAGAATTGAGAAGGAAGCACCAGGGAGCAGTAGGAACATCTGAGAAGCAAAGTAAAGTGTGGAGAAAGGAAAAGAAATCTTAGGGAGACTTAGGGTTTGTAGGATTACCACATTTTCTTGAGTGTTTGGTGAGGTTTTTGAGAGAATATTGTAAAGGTATCAATTTATCACTGCAAGAACTTTGATCCAGCATTGGTAGGAACTTTTCATCTTTTAAGAGAATGATAACTAAGTATTGCATCTACATCTATATTATAGTTGTTGTAACACATACTTAGTGGATTTACTTAGTTATTTGATGAAAATCTCCATCATGTTCTTCATGCTTAGTGAGTAGGTTTCCCTTACTTTTCTCTTGTGATGCATATGTAGGATATGTAGGATGAAAAGATACTTATTGAATTTAAATTTTAATCTTAATGTGATGGTTTTTACTTCATGCTTAATTTAATAACCAATTTGGTTAATCGGTGAGTTAAAACTTGTTGCAACAAAATAAAGATCCGAGAGAACTATCATTTTATCAACTAGGAAAAACCACATTGAACATATAGGTGAAGGAAAAGTAGTCCATAGGATAATGTAATTAAACAGGGAGATAAGTTTTAAGAGGATTTAACTTAGAAGCTTCTAAGTTGATAAACAGAAAAATTTACTTAGTTAAACCAAAATTCATTTCACACTCGTAAGAGGGTAACCTAGATTAATGCTCCTATTATCACTAGCCACATTATAATCTTAATATCTTATCCTACTATTCCAATTATGTATTCATAAGAGATTGTTATCTTTCATGTCTTGATATCACCAAAACCAGGAAGAATAGTTAGTATTAGCTTTTTAAATTTAGTGCAGTAACTTTAGGTGCAATTGTTAGGAAGTCCACTTTAAATTACATTCCAAACTAAGATCTTATTGTAGTACACTAGAACTTCTCTGATTAAAGTCATTACCACCTTTTCTGTAGGATCAATATTCGAACTCAATAGAGACTTGTATTATTAAAACGATACGTATACTTGCGTGAGAAACCCCAGTGTGTAAGAATATTTAATTCTGAGGACTTTATCAATTAACTAAGGAGTGGATCTAGTTTCTGGTGAGAATATCTTACATCATTGTGATACACACACTTGGGGCAGATCAAGTTTCTGGAGCTGTTATTGGGGAAGGGATGATAAATAATCTTTTAAGAGGATTTTAGTTGAATCTGAAAGACTTAGATTTAGATTTTATATTATTTTTATACATGTGTTTTAGTTGTTGACACACACACACACACACACAGATATATATATATATATATATATATATATATATATGTATGTATTTAAACTGTGTTATTGATTTTACTAGCTAGGTCTTTAGTTATGTATGCATAATACAAAACCTTCGAGACTTGTGTCGTACAATTTAGAACTAGAGAGGACTGTTAGAAAAATTCAAAAATAGAAAGGACTTCAACAACTTGTAGGAGAAATGAAAAATACTCAACATAACAATTTATATAATCAAATACCAGATAATGAACATCATAACACACATAGACCGTTAAGGAATTACGCTAATCCTACGACAGGTGAAAATCACTTAATATACAATCTCGAGCAGTAAAAGCTAACACATTTGAATTGAAACCTACTATTATCCAAATGGTGCAAAACAAACTGTTTGGGAAACTCCGTCTGAGGATACAAATTTACACTTAGAAACTTTTTTAGAAAATTGCGCTACATTTTGTTATTACTGTGTGTCAAACGATGCTGTTAAAGTTAGGTTTTTCCCCTTTCCCTTAAGGGATAAGACTAAAATGTGGTTGAATTCATTAACACCTGGATCGATAAGGACTTGTTGTGACTTAGCCCAAAAATTTCTAACAAAGTATTTTTCACCTTCAAAAACTGCTAAACTTAGAAATAATATTACTTCATTTTGCCAGTATGAAGATGAGTCAATACATGAAGTATATGAAAGATTCAATGATCTGCTTAGAAAGTGTCCACATCATGCTCTCCCCAATTGGTTAATTATTTAAACTTTTTATAATGGATTAGTATGATCCCTTAGATCAATTTTTGATGTTACCACTTGTGGTTCACTCTTGTCAAAACCATTTGATTAGGCTTACTATTTAATAGAAGAGATGGCTACAAATAATTTCCAATGGCCTGCAAAAAGAGTGAATCCTAAAAAGATAGCCAATGTACATGATACAAATGTGTTATCAATTCGTACTTCACATGTTGTAGCAATATCTAGGGAGCAAGATCAATTTAGAATGAACTAACCTCAAATTTATCTAGTAATTGAGGAAAATTTATTAGTATAAATGGTTGATTCTAGCACTTCATCATTTGAAACCTTAAATGTAATTAACAATAGACCTAACAACTATTATTAAACTTTTATAAAATGGGTTGGAAGAACCATCCTAACTTTAAGTTGTATAATAATTCTAGTGGGGGAAACCAACAAAGGGGAAATAACCAAGTAAATCCTTTAATAAATTAGAATAACCAGGTAGAACCAACAATAAACCTTCTTATCCACCCGACTTTAACAATAATCCACAATTTAAGGAAAAGAAGTTATCTTGGAGGAGGTTGTGTTGTAAATGGGGAATCAACTGCAAAGTCAAGGGGTGACAATAAGGAATATAGAGAGACAATTGAGATAAATTGCTAACTCACTTAACAATCAACCTTAGGGAACTCTTCATAGCAACACAGAGATAAATCCTAAGGAGAAGAATAGCGAGCATGTTAAATTTGTTCAATTAAGAAGTGGAAGATAATTGGATGATGCAGTGCGAAAAGAGAATGAGGTTGAAAAAAGGGACAGTGTATACTTAAAAACCCGAAGAATATGTTTCTTAGGATGTAGAAAAACTTGTCTCACCGACTAAAATTAACTTAGAGAAACCATTACCTCCATTCTCGTAAAGTCTTTGACAACATAACTTGGATCAATAATTTTTAAAAATTTTAGAAATATTCAAGAAATATATTCTTTTTGTTGAAGCTCTTGAGCAAATGCCTAGCTATGTGAAGTTTATGAAAGATATTCTCAGTAAGAAAAGGAAGTTTAGATATCATGAGACAGTTGCACTTAGTGAGTAGTGCAGTGCTATAATTCAGAAAAAACTTCCTAAGATACTTAAGGATCCTGAGAGCTTCACTATTCCCTATGCAAATGGATAAAGATTTTTTTGGAAAGCTATATGCATTCCTAGAGCAAGTATAGACCGTATACCCTTATCTATTTTTAGACAAATAGGTTTAAGAGAAATTTCTTTAATTATTGTAACCCTTCAGTTAGCTGATTAGTCGATCACTTAACTAAAGAGGGTTATAAAAGATGTATTAGTTAAAGTGGATAAATTTATCTTCATGTTGATTTCATTGTGTTAGATATAGAGTAAGATAAAGAAATTCCAATTATTTTGGGGACACATTGCCTAGCTACTAGACAGGCTATGATTGATGTGCAGAAAGGTGAGTTAATTATGAGAGTAAATGATCAAGAAATTACATTTAATACTCTTTATTCTATGAAGTATCCTACTAAAGGAAATAAAGATGCATGTTTTAGGATGGATTTGATTGATTACTTGTGTAATAGTCATTTCCAAAAAAATTGCAAAGTTGAAACCGTTGAACAGAAGTTAATTAACAATAAAGACATATTCTCTGGATGAGCTGGATTTCAAGCCTACTGAAGATTCAAAATTTTTTCAGGAGAGGCTTGAAATTTTAGATACTATAGAAAGTAGTAAATCTTTTATTCCTTCTATTGAGGAACCCCCTAAACTTGAAATGAAGGTGCTACCTACACATTTAAAGTATGTGTATTTAGAGAAGTAATCTACATTACTAATTATCATACCCTCAGATTTGACTCAACTACAAGGGAAAAAATTAATGGAGCTTCTGAGGAATTATAAGAAAGCTTTCAGATGAACCTTAGCATATATTAAAGGAATTAGTATTTTAATTTATATGCATAGGATCCTGATGGAAGATGATCATAAACCCTGGGCAGATCCTCAAAGGAGATTAAATCCAATTATGAAAGAAGTGGTAAAAAAAAGGGATATTAAAGTGGCTAGATGCAGGTATTATCTATCCTAAATAAACTTTGAGAATTATTTAAATTTTATACTAATCAATCTTGTGAATTATCTGAGTTCACTGGGAACTGTTGTCTACAAAGGACTGATCTGATTGACGCATGTGAGTGTGCTTGTGTAGCTCTGCAGCAGAAGGCTCTCGTCCTTTCTTTAAATTTTGTTAGTGTAACAAAATAGTTAACATATATTTAATGTAAAATAAGATTTAATACAAAAAATAAGTCTTACCAACTTCCTCTTATACTCTGAAAGTGGGAAGGCCCACCAGTGTGCTTCAAGGGCCCTATGCCCATGCAGTCAGAGTGACGATTCTGTTTGTTCCACTCTCTCTTCTTTATTGTCGGCACTATTTTTTAGTTGTAGAGTTTTTAAGTTGTCAGCTGTTAAGACGGATATCCTAACACCCGTTTTAATTTAATGTAATACATATATAATTTAATAAAATAGTATGTTAAATTTTTGAAAATACAAGACTGAACCGATCTCATATACCTAGTAGTTTAAATAAACGAGCCCAATACCGCAAGTAGTGCACCTGTCTCGAGGGATAGATACATTACCTATTGGTGAATGCTCGATTATATAAACTAAAGATTGTATGACATCTGTTTAAGTCTACGAAACCATTTTATTTATAAGCTGACAATTTCCCTTATTTAATACAAAGAATTAAATATGATTTATATTAAGCTGGGTTCAGGAATGCTTCCTATAAGGGCAAGATTGGAGCTAATTGAGCCAAAATTGAGGTTAATTTGGGGCTCTTGGTCAAATTGGGTTAATGTGATGGCTAAAAATTGAAATTGGGAATTTTTGGGAATTTTTGAAATTTTTAGATCATGAGGGGCATTTTGGTAAATTTGGCAATTTTTTGGAGTATTTTGGGAATTTGGTTATTTTGGTGAATTTTGGTCAATTTAGGTAGTGATGAGGGGTTTGAGATGTTTTTTGATAAATTTGTGTGTTTTGGGTAATTTTGGGATTTTTGGCAAAAATTGGGGTTGTAGGGGTATTTTGGTAATTTGGTGATTTTGGGCTAGAATGGGCAAGTAAGTCATGAAGCTATGTCAAACCAATGGGAGCCATGTGTGGACTCATTTTGGAGGCTCAATATGCTAGTTTTAACCCTCTTAGCCAAATACTAGGGGTATAGGTTCATTCATATAAGCTCTCCGAAAGGAGTCAGGAGACCAACTTAAGGGGTCATAGGACCTGGGGTAAGTGAAAAAGTGTAGTGTGTGCAAGTTAGCCCCACCAAAACTAGATCATCCAGGGTTAGTATTAAGGTCTAACCATCCTATGGGGGACTCCCCTTGAGCTCCTCCATATTGACCCCACCTGCTAAGTGCTAGAGGTTAGGACCAACATGTGGAACTTCAAGTTGAGTAAAGAAGAATTTGGAATTTCTAATGGTGAGGGATCCTTTTCTAGTCCTCTAGGAATAGTCCACAGGAAAGTCCTATGGCTAGACCTTAGGCTACTAAAGAGGAAAAAAAAACTCGACTTCAACCAAAAATGAGGTCAACAAAAGGACCCCCAATAGGCGTGGTGTGTTGGGCAAGTACAACGTGCGTATTGGCATTCACCGACGAGATCAACAAAACTAACACAAATTTCTAAGTCAACAGACCTAGAACAAATAGTAGATTTGAGTGAGAATTGTTTCCGCTGAGGAATTAGCAAGTGAACATTCAATCAAAATCCAGGATTCAGAACTCTTGTTAGGGATTAAAAAGTGGATTTCAACTTATCAGGCTTTAGGCACACTGAAGGATAAGAATTAGGATTTATGTGTTGGCCCTAAAATGGGAATTTTAATGCGAATATTGATTTCGGAAAGAGAATAGGATGCCTTACTCCATTTAAGGTGATCTTAAACTGATCTCGAAGAATGGGAGCGGGATGCCTTGAATTAATCAAAGGGCTTGTTCCCTCAACACCAAAAGTTTTATATTTGGACCATTGCAAGGCAATGCGGAATCTGATGTCTGTATCCTCTTCCTCTAAAGGGTTGAACCAATGCAGAGCAATGAAAAATCGGATGTCCGTATCCTCTTCCTTTAAAATTGAGCCATTGCAGAGTGATGCTGAATCAGATGTCTGTATCCTCTTCCTCTAAAGGGTTGATATTATTGTTAAACAATGTGGAAACAGATGTCTGTATCCTCTTCCTCGAAGTTAGATATTATTTCAAGGCAATGTGGAAACAGATATTTGTATCCTCTTCCCCGAAGGTTCTCGAAAGGTGGATATTATTGCTAAGCAGTGTGGAAGCGTATGTATCTATCCTTTTCCTCGAAGGTTGATATTATTGTAAAGCAATGTGGAAGCAGATGTTTGTATCCTCTTCCCCGAAAGGTTTATATTATTTCTAAGCAATGTGGAAGTGGATGTCTGTATCCTCTTCCCCAAAATTTGATATTATTGCTAAGCAATGTGGAAGCGGATGTCTTTATCCTCTTTCCCGAAAGGTGGATATTATTGCAAGGCAATGTGGAAGCGAATGTTTGTATCCTCTTCCCCAAAAGTTTGATATTATTGCAAAGAAATGTGGAAGCAGATGTCTGTATCCTATTCCCCGAAAGTTGATATTATTGCTAAGTAATGTGGAAGCGGGTGTCTCTATCCTCTACCTCGAAAGGTTGATATTATTGCAAAGCAATGTGAAAGCAGATGTCTCTATCCTCTTCCCTGAAAGGTGAATATTATTGCTAAGCAATGTGGAAGTGGATGTTTGTATCCTCTTCCCCGAAAGGTTGATATTATTGTAAAGCAATGTGGAAACGGATGTCTGTATTCTCTTCCCTGAAAGGTTGATATTATTGCAAAGCAATGTGGAAGAGCATGTCTCTATCCTCTTCCCCGAAAGTTGATATTATTGCTAAGCAATGTGGAATCAGATGTCTCTATCCTGTTCCCCAAAAGGTTGATATTATTGCAAAGCAATGTGGAAGCGGATGTCCCTATCCTTTTTCCCGAAATGTTGATATTATAGGGAAGCATATCACTACATTGGGAATGATTGCTCAAGGACTCAGATCGAACCCAAGAGGTAGCAGGAGAATATCAAATTGAGAAGGAAAGCACAAGGACTTAGATCCAACTCGAGACCTGATCGGGAATATATCACTATATTGGGAAGGAATGTTCAAGGACTTAGATCCAACCCAAGAGGTAGCGGAGGGAATCATAATTCAGTACTGACCTGAGAGCGATATGAACATAGTGCAGAGAATTCATGGTGTTAACCTTATAAATATGTGGCATGTGAAGATTGACATTTGTGAGGAGAACTTGTGAACTTTTGTGAGATTTCGTGAGATTTTATGTAGAATGTGAAATTCTGCAAGGATGTGAAGAAAACTGGTACATACCACGATAGTCGCGTCGCGCAAGCAAAGAGTAAGCAATCTCAAACTCTAGAGAAGCCAACTCAACAAATTTATCATTTTCTTTTCTTGTTGTTTTTATCACATTTAATTATAAAATATATTTTCCAAAATTTAATTTTTGTTGGTTGATTTTCAAAAATATTTTGAACTTTTAATATCAAACATTCGTTGTATCGTTCTTTGTTCATTATAATTTAAAATCATCGTGTGGTTCTGTGGCACTTTATCAATCGTATGAAGAAGGCAATTTGACAAGAAAGTTGAAACTTGAAAGAAATTTCATTAATCTGCTTCAAATATGAGTTACAGACTGAGTACATGTTGAAGCATTAAAAGACAACATGATGAACACATCTGAAACACCATATACTGAATACATATCATAATTTGAATATATCTGATACATATCTCATCATATCTGCTGCATCAAAACACAGTATAAAAAGGTGACAACTGATTGTCCATCTTCAGTGGGGTGAGCTCCTGATCCAGCTGACCCACTAAGCCACGCTTAAAGATAAGAACTTCCTTTGCGCGTACTTAGAGGTACAACCTTCTCATAGCTCAAAAGGCTACAATTATTCCAATTCCGGGTCCAGACAGAATCCCTGTAGTATCTTGTCATCTCAGATTCTTTTGAAAGTTACCAAAACTCTGGGATATTGCACTCCGGGGATGCAGTGTTTGGCCAAATCCTCTCCATTTCCTTTCAAAACAAGTACTGAGCCCATTGGCAATGAAATCTCTCTGGAACCTCTGAATTCTCCTGGGCCAATGAAGTCAATTTCTCTTCCAATGAGTATGTTGCTCTTTCTCATGAAAGATACGGTGCAAAAGGGCATGACGAAGTCATGGTGGTCAATGTGGGGAGGAATGCAATCCCCCTTCTCATAAATGTTGATTATGCAGCAGTTCGGGATGTAGTCAGGTGGCAGTATACTCCATCACATTAGCCTCTTAACCATTCTTTTTATTGAGTAAGACATTGGATCCACCTCATCATATCTCAAGATCCTAGGGGGGTTCCCTTGCCTATCCTCAGTAAAGTTGTAGCAACAACCGCTTTGAATAGTTATTCTACCCTTCCCGCGCATTCATTTCCGTGACTCTGAGTAAGTTCTTGGCCTCAACAAACCAGCTCGACCTCTGTCCCTCAGGTTAAAGACACAATCTAAAATCCTCTTCTCATCATTTTCTGAGAAAACTCTAGTGTACAGTGCCAAACCTTTCAAAATGTTGGCCTTTTTACCTCGAACTTCTTCATAGAATTTGAATTCTTTTCTCTTAACCTTGCACATTCTTTCTAACTCTACTGTGGGAACATCATCATACTGTATGGGCTGTCTTCTTGTCTCGACATTTTTAGGAACCCATGCATGCTCTGACTCTGTAGTCAATGGGATGTACGACTCCACATCTGGATATGCTGCCTCCTAGCTTTCCATATCGGCGGTTGTAAACTCTTGAAAAGAACTATTGCAATCCACATGTAGAACATTGTACCTCGGACATTCAACAAATGCTCTTCCAATAGATGCTCCCACAGGGATTTCAACATTATATAGTGGGCAACCTGATCCCGACTGTTTATAAGCAACAATAGGGCCCACCTCTTATTATATGACAAAAGGTGAAAGAACTTTTCGTGGGGTAAGCCTTCACAAAGTGACAGTTTCCCTCACAGATATAGATTTAATGATCTACAAAATGAGAATCATAAGAATTTCTCATTCTCTAAATCATCGACTCCAACTATTCATCAAAGAATGAATACCACCAAATATTCGCGGGGTTGCTAGTCTCTCTGATGATTGATTTATGTGCTAGGGTTTAAAAGGCACACTCAAGATCTATAGGGATTTAGGGTTATCGAAAGCTTCCTAACCTAAGGGGATTTTATTTTAGCATAGAGCGTATTTCCTTAGAGATTTAACATTTAGCCTAAGGGGCTCTAAGAAAAGAATATACAATAGTTTTTTCAGGAACTTTCACCTTTGTGATGAATAGTGTCACATTTTATTTGATTGTCCTTGCTCCTACCTTTACAGGGATGACATTCTCCTTCTTAGAAGTGATGGATCTCTTAAACCTTCTCCCAAGAGTGGATGAAGCTTTCTTATAAAAACAAACACCAAATATTCCTCACTCACTCACACTCTCAAGAAGGAATGAGTGGAAGGATGAAGTGAAGAAGAGAATGAATTAAGAAAGGATAAGAAAAGAAGGGTAAAAAATTACTCAATAAAAAGGCCTTCTCCCACAGATATCTTGCTCTCCAAGAAGCTTTCTACTTAGCTGAAAAGGACTCTTACCTACTCATTTTCAGATTGGCTACTTGAAGCCAAGCAAAACGGATGGAAAGTTCCCTCTCATGCATAAAATAAAGCCTCTTTTCCATATGACATCCTTCCATTGGCCTCTTGGGATGTTGGTAGCAAAGAGAGAGCTACAATTGAACCTCTTAATCAAACCTAGCCTAATGGGGTATTGGGAAATAATTTGGAGACAAAATTCAACAATTTAAACTTTTTTGGTTGTAGACCGGTGCTTAGGCTCCTGAAACTGGCACTTCAGCTCGGGGGCTGGTGCACAGACACCTGGGACTGAGCACCTATTTTTTTGCCTCTTGTTTTTAGGCCCCTGAAGGCTATTATGGGCACCTAGGTGCCCTGCACTGGTACTTAGGCACTAGGGGGTTGGCACCTAAGAACTGATCTGCGCTGAAAATCCCAATTTTCACGAAAAAATGTTCGGTGGAAGGTTTCTTTGATTTGAAAGCTTTAGGAGACTAAATTTGACTAAAATATTTTCCCATAAATGCAAAAATGAGAATTTTCACTGGCCTTTTTTCAGGGATTATACTATCGACAAACGCCATGTACCACTACACAAGTAAATTGGTCTAAACCCTGACTTTCTCCAAAATATATGCGGGAGGGTCCTATGACTCCCTTCGACCACGGGAGGCTTCTAGATCGATGGTAGAAGACCTTTAGACATCACAGTGGACAACATAAGTGTCCTATGTCGAAATTGTTGCCACTTAATAGTGAGCTCTCCCAAGCAAATCTAAATTATCTTCAACCCTGGTTTTGTGCTTTAAACACATACCAGGAGGCCTAGATGGATGTCTAGTGCTACGAAACACTACAAGTGAATAATGAATAGTTTCTGTCATTCATGTGGACAACCTACATGTGTGACATCAAAAATTGATTCCAACAAATGATCCCTAACAAGTGTGCTGTGTTACTGAGGCATAATGTCCTTGTCAAGCCAAGGTTAATTGGGTTATCAGCATTTCCTGGTCAACTAAAAATGAACCAAAAGAAGTTCATCATTTGTTTTACCTCACTCATAATGACAGATAATGAGCTAAACAAAAGATGTATGTTTGACCTTTCTTCAAAACAATAGACAAAAGTGGTTGCAACCTAACTATGTTTGCAACGGTAGAGAAGGAATTCATAGCTCCTACTTGACTAGATTTATGTCAGCAAACGAAGAAAAACAACTAATTTGTTGGACCTATAGTCTTAAATAACAGAACAACAATAATCTCTACTTGGCCATATTTGCAACAGTAGATTAGAAGGCTAGATTATCTCGTGTAATTCAAGTCATCTATTATGCCTCCTTGTAGAGATCTGAACAAGTATTGATTGTGGCTCTTGTGAAGTGAAGCACCTATCACTAATCTAGTAGCCTTTTAAGGCTTTGGTTTCTTGATTAAAGTAGTAATTAACCAGTGACTTAAGCAGTGTAGTCAATTCAAAAGGCTTGATCATCTCGTGTGTTCCAAGTTTCCAATTCTCCTTTAGTAAAAAATGAGACCAATGTATGCTTGAACTTGCTTCAAAAAAACAGATAAAGGTGGTCTCTACCTGACCATATTTACAACGGTTGAGGAGATAGCTTCAAGAACTGATCAAATAGACTTGTTATTTTTGCCAGTTACATCAAGAACTGACCAAATAGGATTATTAATTCTATTAATTCATAACTTGTTGTAAAGTTTGGTTATTTCTAATGATTTTGAAACTACTGCGAAGGCTTGTTAGTTCCATAAATTTTTGAAGAACTAGCTTGTAAAGACTTAATAGCTATTTAAATTTCAAGAACTTTAAATATTGGTTGCAAAGGCTTACTAGTTTTTTATTTTATTTTAGAACTGGCCAAATAAGACAGTTCTATTGATTTGTAACTTGTCATAAAAGGCTTACGAGTTCTAAATATTTTCAAGAGCCAACCTATAAAGGCTTTTTAGCTCTTTAGTTTTTCAAGAGCCGAACATAAAAAACTTAATATTTCTTTTTGTTTCAAGAACTAGCCATGAAGGCTTATTTTGATTTTAAAAACCGACCGTAAGGGCTCGTTAGTTCTAAAGATTTACAACTGGCCTTAAAGGCTTGCTAATTCTGCTGATTTTTATCGAGAACACGCCATAGAGGCTGAGTTCTAATGACTTCGGAACTGGTTTAATAAATCTGTTAATTCTAGTGATTAAGAATTGGACAAATGGGCTTTCTATTCCATTGATTTAGAACTGTTCGAATAAGCTTGCTAGTTCTAAACCTTTTCAAGGACTGGCCTCTAAAGGCTTATTTGCTCTTTAGATTTCAAGAACTAGCGATGAAGGTTTATTAGTTCTATTAATTCTCATTAAGAACTAGCTGTAAAGGTGTATTAGTTCTATGAATTTCAAGAATTGGCTGTAAAATTTTATTAATTATTTGTTTTAGAACTAGCAGAATAGGCTTATTAGTTCTATGGATTTAGGACTAACCATTAAAAAGCTTATTAGTTCTATTAATTTAGACATCATCTATAAACCACTAAGGTATGCACTTGCCAGAGATAACATCAGAGTAACTAAAGAATGTAATCAAGCTGATGGAAGAGGTTAGATTAGTATGAGTAATCTCAACCATTATAGATGCCCATGCATTGAGAACTGACTACAGAGTCAATGTGGCTCTCATTGACGAAAAACATTAAAAATCAAACCAGTTAGCGAAAAGCCAAAAATATCCTAGTTAATTTGTATGCTATACTAACTAGTAAGTTACTTTAGTAAGATGCCATCAAGGCAATTCTTACCACATATAACATCATGATATTGTTAGATATCGAGATATTCTGACAAAGCATGGATTGTTTCAATCACCAGAGATTGGTTGACCAGTACAACATAAATCCTAACAAGGTGGGCAAAGTCAACCGAGTGGATTAGAGATTTTATGAGGGTTGGATAGACCACGTGGTTTGACCTCAAGGTGCTTTTAAGAGCACTAGCAGAGTAACTCTCGTTGGAGTTTCCTCAGGATTTAGTAAAGTAATATTTGTTGAGGAGCGAAAGTTTTATCGGATATTTGGGTAATCCGACTGGACACAGATCAGATTGCATATGCCAAACGCTTCAACTGATGCAACATATCTTTCAATAGGATGAGTAATATCTACTGAGGTGCCCAAAATTTTAGGGTATACTGGTCAAACCAATTAGCTCAACCCAAATGTGGTGCTTTTATCAAGACTGTAATAAGATGCCTACTATTAGAGAGGTCACATATATTTAATTTGTACTTATATGTTCTGATTAGACATGGATTCTCCGAATCATTGGGGTGGTCTAGATCAATACTGCATTCCTATGATGAGGTGATTTAGAATCAATCATGTCAAGTGCAATATCAGAAGAGTTGAAAGACACTAGGTCTAACCCTCTGAGGTGCTTATGCAAGCGTTAGCGAAGTAATAATCGAGTCCTCAAAAACTAACAAGATCATTTTTGTTAAGGACAATGTTATGAGAAGTTGTGTATCAAAGTACCCCACTGGACATGGATCGGTAATATGGACTGAGCACTAAACATGTTTTTTTTTCTAATGAGGTAATTATCCAAGTTAGTTTGCAATCTAACGTGATTAAACATGCGTGTTGACCTCTTTTTTGGTGAGGTATGTTTCCCTCTTTAGATCCTGAAATCTTGCAATGAGGCTTCCCCGCTGACTCTGCTAGAGGACTAGTATTGGGACCCACACCTACTAGAAATTCAAGTCACCTCTTGACTCCTTGTAGTCTCATTTGTATGATTTCAAATTCTCAACATTTAGTTGAGTCGATTGGAACCAATGTATTAAAACTCAAGTTGAGTTTCTATAAGGATTGTAAATGCCTTAGAAAGACCTCTAGAACTTAGGACTTTTCATTCATTGAAACAACACACATAAACACCACAATTCATACCACATACACATTCATACACAAGCACCACATAAATTCACACTTATATACAATTCACCATTAAATCAAAATTAAATTTAATTTTTAAAAGAATCAATCATAAACCAAAATTCAAAAATACCAAATTTGATTCATTTTTGACATTTATTTGAGACTATTCGATGTGTTGAGAGACATGCTACCGAGATCGTTCTACTAGACTTCGACCTTCGCTTAGACGAAGACCATTCAACATTTTTTGTCGGACAGCTCCGATCAGACCAAAGAATTTTATTCACCGCTCCGCACGCGAAGTCAAACTTAAGTTGACTCGATTGTCGACGAATTTGTCCGGATCATCTTGGATGACGAAACGTACTTCACAAGTGCATTAAGAACGTCGATTTTACCTAGGGAGAACATTCATTTCACCGTGATTTCGTGTACAAGTCAGTAATATGTAAATTTAGGCTTTTAAAGAAATAAATAATAATAATAATACTAATACTAATAATAATAATAATAATAGTAAAATATGAAAAAAAGAAAAAAAAAACCTATTTAAACGGACCTCCCTCTTCCTCACCGCCGACGCCCGAGCCGTCCCTCCCTCTCCCGTTCTTACTGTTCGGAATCCGCAGACTCCACATCCTGCTCTTGCCGACGATTCCGTTGACGAGACCACGGCGTTCACAATCACTACCATCGCAAGGTGCAAGCATATTGAATTTGATAATAGTCTTTTTTTANAAACCAAATTTGATTCATTTTTAACATTTATTTGAGACTATTCAATGTGTTGAGAGACACGCTACCGAGATCGTTCTGTTAGACTTCGACCGTCGCTTAGAAGAAGACCATCCAACATTTTTTGTCGGACAGTTCCAATCAGACCAAAAATTCTTATTCACCGCTCCGCACGCGAAGTCCAACTTAAATTGACTCGATTGTAGACGAATTTGTCCAGATCATCTAGATGACAAAACGCACCTCACAAGTGCATTAAGAACGTCGATTTTACCTAGGAGAACATTCATTTCACCATGATTTTGTGTACAAGTCAGTAATACGTAGATCTAAGCTTTTAAAGAAATAAATAATAATAATAATAATAATAATAATAATAATAATAAAATATGAAAAAAAGAAAAAAAAAAAAAAACCTATTTAAACGGATCTCCCTCTTCCTCACCGCCGACGACCCGAGCCGTCCCTCCCTCTCCCGTTCTTACTGTTCGGAATCCGCAGACTCCACATCCTGCTCTTGCCGACGATTCCGTTGACGAGACCACGGCGTTCACAATCACTACCATCGCAAGGTGCAAGCATATTGAATTTGATAATAGTCTTTTTTTATTAGAAATACCTGCAGTGGAAATTTTTAGAACTTATTCTCGCTGAAAGAGGCATTCATCAGGTTGCATATTTATGTTCTGGACGGAAGAAAGAATTCATATACACGAAGGCAATTAGATGTAAGAAGATTTATGTGTCGAAGTTTTGGTCCTTTGGAGAGTTCTAGCAACTGCAATAAAAAATTACGCATAGTATATTTATGCAATAGGGTTTCGAATTAAAATGACTCACTGAAATACCAGCTGAACGACCTACCATGATTCTGGATATTAACTGCGTCCAAATTGATTGTTCTAAAGTTTCAAAGTTTGTTATTCGGGACTTATCCTAAGGTTATTTCTTGTATTGTTGTCTTGATGCACTTGCTCGATTCTGAAATCTGAAATGTTGCCGCTTTCTTACTTGGATTACCAAATAGTAAAATTTCAGCTGTTCCATTTCTGAGTGAACCTGTCCTCTTAACCTTTTTTTTTGTGAACATGCTACTGTCAAGCCAAACTTTTTTAAGCCATATGAGAATCGTCAATCTCCTTCATGCCCTCATGCTCGATAAGCATTATGATTTCTTATCTCATTTTCAGGGGTTCTTAAAAAATCAATAAATTATTATAACAACTTAAATTAGACTTGTGCGATTTCGATACAAACAAAACATAGTAAAAATATGTTTTTTAGATGGGTGTATAAATTTAATGTCAGTGGTTTGGAAGAAAAAGTTGATTGACCTGCAATATCGTGGGTTGGATTCAAATTTGTTTGTGGAAAATACCTAGACTTAATTGATATAATTGTATAGAAAATAAAGAAGAGACAAGGAATGAATCTAGAGAGAAACTTGAATGACATACGTATTTAATACACTTGGTCGTTTGCATGTTTATCAATATGCATATTCGTACATATATTTCTGTGATCTCATGCTAAACTGCTTCTTCTACAAATTTCTTTGTGTTTCTTGTGATGTATGTCGACGCGTGAACTGGACATCGACAGCTCGGAGCAAGTAGCGGGGATGTCCGCAACCTTCGCGCCGGTGTAACTTCTAAAACTTTTGCGTTTTCTTTCTCAGGCGATCTTAGGTTAGCTTACAGTAGGCGTATTGGGTATGATCGCCCACACGGGGTGAGTTGGCGGGGCCACACTCCCTTGGATTGGCCGTTGATTACCTAGAGATGGTCTCTAGGTTAGGAAGTTTTTGTCGAACACTCCTATCGAATCCGAGTGTTTCCCCTGTGTGAACCTTAGACTTAAAACACATAACCGAGAATATCAAACAAAAAACCACAAAAAATGAGCAAATAAAGAACCACCAAAACTAAGCTAAGTGATGAAACAAACTAACATAGTGCGCACGGCCACACAGAGTAAAGAGAAAAGAAAGCGAACTCTGCACAACCACCAAATCGAGCTGAAGAAGAAAAGGGAGAGGGGATGAGAGAATACAAACCTAAACGGAATAATCACCGGCCGAAGTAACCACCAACCGAAGTGATCTACCAAACCAGAGCACAAATTGCACAAATAACCAAAATTCAAGCGGAAGAGAAAGAAGAATGTTAATGTCACTGGATACTCACTCTCAATTGAAAATAGCCACCGAAGCCAGGGATTCACGGGAGGTATCTACATAGGGAAGAAGAATTGTGGAAGAGGGAGCGGGGTCGAGAGGGGCCGTGTGGTAAATATTTTCGCGGACGAGAGAGAATAAACGTGGGTCGCTGGATCAAACCCACTGTTGATCTCATTTTTGGTGAGGTCTCTTACTCTTCTTAGAGCCTAGGATCTAGCCTTAAGATTTCCTACCGACTATCTTAAAGGACTAGTCTGGGGCCCACATTGATTAAAAATTCGAGCTACTTCTTGACTTCTCGCAGTTTCATGTGACTGGTTCTAAAATTCTCAACACTTAGTTGAGTCGATTAAACCAGCGCAACAAAACTCAAGTTGAGTACCCATAGGATCTAAAGCCCTAGGAAATCCTTCGTGTCGTTCGTGCACACTAACGATGCACAAATACCACAATTCACGCATCGATGTACACAGTTATCGAAATTCACGTTTCCCACACCCATAGGAGGCTCAACGCTTGATCACGATTAAGAATTTCGAAGGAATTTAAATTTTGACGCGTTTTCGACTCGACCGTCGATGAAGTCATCCGGACAACCCCAAATGACGAAACGGACTGCGCCGACGCGTCTGAGACATAGAGTTTAGTTAGGGGAGACACCCATTTTGATATGTAGAATTGTGCACGAATCGGGGGATTTAACTACTTTGTATTATAGTATTAATATATAGTTATTAATATAATATAAGATATGTTAAAGGGGGGGCTGAACTTTTAACCTTCCCTAAATCCCTAATTCGCTTTTGCGTTCAGCTCGATTCTCTTTTTTGTGCCTGGGCCTGGATTGAGCCCTTATCGCTCGTTCCTTTGGGCTAATTTCTCCTCTTTGCGTGACGAGAAGTTGACTTCCCTCTCTGTTCTCTTCTCTGCCCGAGTTGCGGCTTCCCGAAACATTTTTTGGCTTTGTCTCGCTGCGCGGGAGGCCATTAGCGATAGTTTAANGTGTCACTGGATACTCTCAACTGAAAATAGCCACCGGAGCCAGGGATTCACGGGAGGTATCTACATAGGGAAGAAGAATTGTGGAAGAGGGAGCGGGGTCGAGAGGGGCNGTGCGTGAACTGGACATCGACAGCTCGGAGCAAGTAGCGGGGATGTCCGCAACCTTCGCGACGGTGTAACTTCTAAAACTTTTGCGTTTTCGTTCTCAGGCGATCTTAGGTTAGCTTACGGTAGGCGTGTTGGGTATGATCGACCACACGGGGTGAGTTGGCGGGGCCACACTCCCTTGGATTGGCCGTTGATTACCTAGAGATGGTCTCTAGGTNAAGCTAAACATGTTTTTTTTTCTAATGAGGTAATTATCCAAGTTAGTTTGAAATCTAACGTGATTGAACACACGTGTTGACCTCTTTTTTGGTGAGATATGTTTCCCTCTTTAGAGCCTGAAATCTTGCAATAAGACTTCCCCTTTGACTCTGCTAGAAGACTAGTATTGGGACCCACACCTACTAGAAATTCTAGTCACCTTTTGACTCCTTGTAGTCTCATTTGTATGGTTTCAAATTCTCAACATTCAGTTGAGTCGATTGGAATCAATGTATTAAAACTCAAGTTGAGTTTCTATAAGGATTGTAAATGCCTTAGAAATACCTCTTAAACTTGGGACTTTTCATTCATTGAAACAACACACGCAAACACCACAATTCATACCACATACACATTCACACACAAACACCACACAAATTCACACTTATATACAATTCACCATTAAATAAAAATTTAATTTAATTTTTAAAAGAATCAATCATAAACCAAAATTAAAAAAAAAACCAAATTTGATTCATTTTTGACATTTATTTGAGACTGTTCGATGTGTTGAGAGAAACACTACTGAGATCGTACTGCTAGACTTAGACCGTCGCTTAGACGAAGACCGTCCAACATTTTTTGTCGGACAGCTCTGATCAGACCAAAGATTCTTATTCACCGCTCCGCACGCGAAGTCCAACTTAAATTGACTCGATTGACGACGAATTTGTCCGGATCATCCTAGATGACGAAACGTACCTCACAAGTGCATTAAGAACTTCGATTTTACCTAGTGAGAACATTCATTTCACCATAATTTCGTGTCCGCCGACGACCCGAGCCGTCCCTCCCTCTCCCGTTCTTACTGTTCGGAATCCGCAGGCTGCACATCCTGCTCTTGCCGACGATTCCGTTGAAGAGACCACGGCGTTCACAATCACTACCATCGCAAGGTGCAAGCATATTGAATTTGATAATAGTCTTTTTTTATTAGAAATACCTGCAGTGGAAATTTTTAGAA
>JXCR01133275.1:0-11446 GCA_002079205.1 Phalaenopsis hybrid cultivar
AAATTCAACTTATTTACATGCATGACAAAGAATATTTTTTATGGATTATAAAGGAGTCTTTAATATGAAAATGTTTAAAATAAGAAATTTATTCTTGTTTATTTAAAATATACTATCTCGAATACAATCAAAGACTGGGAAGGAGAATAAAGCCTAGGGAGAAAACAAACCTTAGGATAAAAAAATAAATTCTCATTGACAAGTTGACTAAAACATTACATATAATGCAAAAAATAACCAAACGACACTTAGAAAACTTTGATTTGTCACCATAACTAAAAAATTAGAGCAAAATAAGTCACCTAATAATTTACTAAACCCAAAAAAAACTAAAAGCAACCAACTCTAAAGTTTTGTAACCACGCCTTAGGATAGCTCCAAACTACGACTACTGACTATTGTATAGCAAACATAGACGGAAACCTGAGCCACACACACCCAAGATTAGTTCAATCTAAAAGCCCTAGAATAATTTACTTGGTACTTAATAGATAGAATTAAGGACTAGGACATAAACAACTTGACCTTTCCATAAAGGCTATTGAGTATCCTAGAATGAAGTAGCTCATGTTATGGATGAAGAAACTCAAAACCACCTTATAGTGGGAAGGACTACCTAAGCCTTACTATGGAGATAAGAGAGAACTCCTCTTATTCTATTGGTTAATAGTCTGAGACTACTAATGTACCTGAGATGATGGAATATCATAAGCATCTTAACTGGATTCATTATTCAAAAATTTAGGTTAGTCCACATAATGGATCGTGCTTAGAGATGTTTAGGTTACAACTTTACCTCCATCTAGAAATACATACCATTTCCTACCCTTAAACTAGTATGTTCCAAAATTCAATCTCATCGAACTTAACCTAATTCAATCAAAATTAATCAAATCCAATAAAATCAAAGTTCACATAATCCTTTCAAATTTAATTTTGTCCTACTATACCTGATCAACCTCAACCTATCTCTACCCAACTTAAACTCAAAATTCCAACTCAATTCTTTCCAATCTAAAATTATCCCTTAGCAAATTCAAACTATAGATCAAATCTTATTCCAAATAAAGATCTAACTCAAATCGAGATTGTTTCTCAAAATGTGATACTTTGATTCAAACTTAATACCATTCCGACTATTACATGTTGGGCTTATTGACAAGCATTAGTTTTACAATTTTTTTCTTGTGTTTCTCCCTCACTTTTAATATTATTTTTATGTATTTATCACAAATTTACACTTGAGAAAATTTTTTTTTTATGTTGTGTAGGTTGCAGGTGCTTAGTACTAGCAATTTAGAATTAGAATAATGAACAAAAAGGTGACTTGAAGCGTTGTGACCATGCTTGGAACTAGTGTGACTATGACACCTATCATGATAAGCAGTGTGAGCACATCAAAAATGGTGCGATCACATGGCTATGCCAAGAACTGCTGACTTGCAATGTGATTGTGCCAGTCAAGCATGGCCAAATTTCCCTATTCTGCACTCTAGCATGACCACGCCAGTTTTGGCATTACCATATCGACAAAGCATAAAATCATTTTCGGAAAGAAAATTTCTTGCAAAATTTGAGGTTTTGTTATAAGAATGATTTTTTGAGCTTCTTGAAAAACACTTCTAGACCTGAGGAGAGTTGGAAGTGGTTGGAGACAGAGTTTTTGGAGTTCTTATGTGCTTCCCTTTAAGGTTTTGTTCTTCCTTAGGTTGAAACTCTTAAGGGGCTTTTCCCACATTCTCGTCTTGTGAGTTTTGAGAGAATATTATATGAGAGTAAGGATTTCTACTTTTGTGAAGAAGAAAAGTTATTATAAGTTTAACATGTTATTATTTCTTACAATCAAATCCTGTGTAGTTTTCTTTGCTATGATTTTCTCGACAAAGTGTGACTAGTTTCTTTCTTTGTGTCTCCGTGATGTAGGGGTAGTTGATTTTATCATGATTTTTCTGTAATTTTTTTTGTTATCATTTTCTTGTTTCTTTCATGCCTTACATATTTACTCTTAGTCTAGCCAACTAAGTTGTTAAAATATTTTGTGAAACTATGACACCTAACCATTGAAAAGTTGAAATGAAGGTTAACCACAAAATCTTGAGAGGATAGCAATATTCCAATGTGAGTCTACAATCTTTTAAGGGGATCAAAACATTAATGAGGAATGCCATGGGGATTGAGGAAGCATAAATTTCATAGATTATAGGCCTCTTTTGCTCTAGACATGGGCCTAAGAAGTAATGTATTCACGATTGATTAATCTACTAGAAAAACACTTAAGAAAACCATGTTCACCACGATCCCTGAATCTCAGAGACATGAGCCTCATCCCTACATTTTATGTTTTCTATTATCAACTATCTACTCTACTTTCATTGTAGTTTTAGTACTTAGTCCTTCTTTGCAATCACGCCAAGCTAGGTTAACTAAATTAGTAAATTAGAGATTCTTCTAATAAATTACTGTTAAACCTTTCCTCATGGTATTGATATGTGAACTATTTGACTATATACTAATTGACACGGGCACTTGCATTCTATGACCAACTTACTTCACAATAAGTTTTGGAGCGTTAAGTTTTCGGTGTCGGTACTAAGGAAAGACGTAAATAATTATTTTTGATTCTAGGAGAACTTTAGATGAAAGACTGAGGATCTTGGTTTCACACTTTTTGTTTTCTTATTTTTTATTTATTTTTTATTTATTATTTATGTTTTTGCATCTATGTCATTGTTATGTTTTCTTGCAGGTGCTCAAAAAAGTTAAGAAGCTAAAAAAATTATAAACCCAAAATTAAAAAAAAATTTTTTATTAAATTTGCTATGTTTTCTTTCTTGCATATTGTTTATGCATTTCTTGTGCGTTTTTTCACTGACTCGTGTAGGTGGTTGAGACTGTTTGCTACATAAAGTTTGGTTGTTCCTTTTATGTTTATGGGAGCTAAGGTTGATCTCACCCCTTTTGACCCTTAAATAGATCAAACATTTAGACTTCTTAGGAGAGCACATTCACTTACTGAAACTTCCATTGAGATGGCTTACCCTAACACCTTTATCATGAAATCACTTATGGAGTACGCTACTCTTCTATTAAAGAAATCCATTTGAGCATCAATTACCCATCTATAGAAGCCAACACCTTTGATTTGAAACCTAACAAAATCTTGATGGTTTAAAAAAAAACTAGTTTGGGTGACTTTCTTTTGAGGATGCAAACCTTACTTAGCCAATATCCTTGACCTTTGTGCCACTTTTTATTATAATAATGTCATTAGTGAAGCCGTAAGACATAATATTTTCCCTTTTTCTTCAAGGGAAAAATCTAAAATATAGCTTAACTGACTTGCCCCAAGATCAATCACCACGTGGAATAAACTCACTAAAAAATTTTTAGCCAAAACTTTCCTCCATTAAAAACTACATAGTTTAGGAATGACATTAACTCATTCACTCAAATCAATGAAGAGTCCATTTATGAGGTCTGAGAGAGATTCAATGAATTACTAAGGAGGTTCCCATACCACGCCGTAC
Organism: Phalaenopsis hybrid cultivar; assembly: GCA_002079205.1. Taxonomy (NCBI): domain Eukaryota; kingdom Viridiplantae; phylum Streptophyta; class Magnoliopsida; order Asparagales; family Orchidaceae; genus Phalaenopsis; species Phalaenopsis hybrid cultivar. Next base: position 3,528 of record JXCR01133275.1, read on the forward strand.
CTGATTGCCTCATTATTCATACCTTTCATAACAAATTGGTAGGTTCCCTAAGATTCATAATGAATGCCACTACAGGAGGATCATTGATGTCTAAACCTCTTGATGAAGTATACCAACTAAAAGAGGAAATTTCCTGAAATGATTTCAATGGTCTGTTGAGAGAGTTGCACCACAGAAAGAAGCAAGCGTCCATGAATCTGGCGCATTATCTATCCTTACAATCCAAATAGCCATTATTTCTAAGATATTAAATAATTTAGGGATGAATTCATTGCAAGGACTTCCACCCAATGATGGACTGATAATGGATCAGTGGTAGATTCAAGCATTTCAACATTAGAATCTATTAATTACATAGGAAATTATGGTCATAATCTTTATTTCAATACCTACAACCCAAGTTAGAGAAACCATCCTAACTTCTCTTGGAACAAAAACAACTAGTAGTGGAAAAACACTCAAGATAACCCTTTAGGTTGTTGGTCAAACTAAGAAAATTATTCTCAAAGGTAACAATACTCACCAAGATTCTATACTAACTCCCAACATGCCCAAAACAATTTACTTATCAAAAAGTTACTTTTTTAAATGTGGAATGCTTTATAGAGCCAAGCTATAGCCATAAAAAACTTTGAAACTCAACTAGGACACCTGGCAATTGCTGCAAATAATAGACCCCCAGGTACTCTCCCAGGTAACACTGAACTAAACCATAAGGAGAAAGGGGCTGAGAGAGTTCAAGCTGTGAAATTGAGAAGTGGAAAAGAGATACAAGCATTGACATAGAAACAATGCAAGGAGGTAAACTAGAAGCTAAAAAAAAAGGTAGAGAGACCTGCCACATCAATTAGGATTGACCCAAAAAAAAATTTTCCATCACTTTTTCACTAGAGGTTAAAAAGGCAAAAAGAGGATAAGTAATTCTCTAGTTTCTTAGAAGTGTCAAAGTAACTAACCATAAGCATAACCTTTGCTGAAGCACTAGAACAAATGCCTAACTATGCCAATTTCATGAAGGATGTCTTGACTCAGAAAAGAAGATTAGTAAATTTCTAAACTGTGCCATTGATTGAGGAATGTAGTGCCATTTTGCAAAATAAATTGCCCCAAAAGACCGTGGGAGTTTTACCTTTCCTTGTGCCATAAGAGAAAAATTTGTAGAAAGAGTCCTTTGTGACTTAGGAGCTAGTATCAACTTGTTGATCTTGTCCATCTTCAGAAGACTTGAGTCAAAAAAAGTCCCGACAACCAATTTGACCTTACAATTAGCAAACCAATGGCAGGGGTTTTTTTACTTGGCCACCATATACCTTGGAAGACTTTTATTTGAATGATTCGATATGACATTCAAGAAATTATATATTACCTTTAAGGATAAAATATTACCTTAGAATGAGCCTAATCATCCAAATGAGGAAATCTTTATTGGTCTATGGAACCAGTATTTTTTCATAATAGTATTATAAGATTTAATTATGAGGACCATGTTTTCTATAAGGGCAAGCCCTTATAATTAATTTCATCTCTAGGATCATAGACCCTAAAGAAAATGCTTGATTAATATGATAAACCAAATTGTTCAAGATGAAGCTTTAACAAAATAAGGGCTTAGATAGAGAGCTACAATTTATGGGAAGTAATTTAGAAAACTTAAGTTGGTGAATTTAAATTGATCATGTTATGTCAAAAGATTAATCAGGAACACATGATTTAATTGATATAAGTTATAAGGAACCCTAAAATAGGAATAACATTGGGTAAGAGAATTCTAGATGGAAAATGAAACTTTATAATCTATAAGGAATCCTAATAAATGGGCTAACCTAGACCTTAGGAATAATGCACCAGATCAAGATGCCCATGGTTTTCCATCATCTCAAGCACATTGGTATCCATCCGCTACGACCAACCTCATAACCAAGAATTGTCCTTAATTTTTGTAGCTCAAAGGATTCATAGCCTAAATATAGTTTAAAATATCTTCATCTGTAATAATGGGTTAAATCCTTCTAGAGTATTCCCTCAAGCAATAAAGGGTAGGTTTGTTTGATTATATGTCTTAGTCCTTAGAGCTAGTTTGGTGTCTAAGTTAGCTAAATTAGATGTTCAAGTCGAATCTCCCNTGTGGGAGTTTTACCTTTCCTTGTGCCATAAGAGAAAAATTTGTAGAAAGAGTCCTTTGTGACTTAGGAGCTAGTATCAACTTGTTGATCTTGTCCATCTTCAGAAGACTTGAGTCAAAAAAAGTCCCGACAACCAATTTGACCTTACAATTAGCAAACCAATGGCAGGGGTTTTTTTACTTGGCCACCATATACCTTGGAAGACTTTTATTTGAATGATTCGATATGACATTCAAGAAATTATATATTACCTTTAAGGATAAAATATTACCTTAGAATGAGCCTAATCATCCAAATGAGGAAATCTTTATTGGTCTATGGAACCAGTATTTTTTCATAATAGTATTATAAGATTTAATTATGAGGACCATGTTTTCTATAAGGGCAAGCCCTCATAATTAATTTCATCTCTAGGATCATAGACCCTAAAGAAAATGCTTGATTAATATGATAAACCAAATTGTTCAAGATGAAGCTTTAACAAAATAAGGGCTTAGATAGAGAGCTACAATTTATGGGAAGTAATTTAGAAAACTTAAGTTGGTGAATTTAAATTGATCATGTTATGTCAAAAGATTAATCAGGAACACATGATTTAATTGATATAAGTTATAAGGAACCCTAAAATAGGAATAACATTGGGTAAGAGAATTCTAGATGGAAAATGAAACTTTATAATCTATAAGGAATCCTAATAAATGGGCTAACCTAGACCTTAGGAATAATGCACCAGATCAAGATGCCCATGGTTTTCCATCATCTCAAGCACATTGGTATCCATCCGCTACGACCAACCTCATAACCAAGAATTGTCCTTAATTTTTGTAGCTCAAAGGATTCATAGCCTAAATATAGTTTAAAATATCTTCATCTGTAATAATGGGTTAAATCCTTCTAGAGTATTCCCTCAAGCAATAAAGGGTAGGTTTGTTTGATTATATGTCTTAGTCCTTAGAGCTAGTTTGGTGTCTAAGTTAGCTAAATTAGATGTTCAAGTCGAATCTCCCTAGAGTTGATTATAGTTCAAGAACTTGGAGCATTTTAATTATAAATTGAAGTTCAATATTCTATTAATCATTTATTTCAATTTCTAAATCGTGTTAGTTATGTTAAATAATCATGGTTTTCTAAGTTTGAGGTTTGTTATTTTTTATATTTTTGTTTGAGAAGAAAACCACCTTAAAGGGGCTTTCATCTTTTGTTTCTTTTCTTAACTTTTATTTCTCATTTTTGTTGTTGTTTTGTTTGTTTTTAAACTTAATAAAACAAGCAATTAAACATGAAAGACATGCAATAACATAATAGAAAATGAAATAACATAATAAAATATGGAGACATCCATAAAAAACATAACTATAGGCATGGTTGAATTTAGGTTTTGGATTGAACATGGGTCATATGTTTTTGTTTAGGTGATTTGGGTCAATTTTAGGGTTTTTTGGTGGTTACAAAATTAAGATTGTTTTGAGGTGTTTTGGGTCATCTAAACAATTTTGGGGTGTTTTGGGTCATTTGGATAGTTTTTGGGTGTTTGGGTTATTATTTTTGGGATATATTAGGTTATTAAGGTGATTTTGGGGTGTTTTGGGTTAATAGGGTTAATTTATAGTGTTTTAGATTATTAGGGTGGTTTCATGGTGTTTTGGGTCATTTGAGTAGTCTTAGGGTGTTTTGGGTCATTTGGGTTATGTTGGATTAAATCTGAGCTAGGTCGAGTCTGGGTTGGGTCAGACCTAGGCTAGGTTTTAGTGTTTGTGTTAATTTGGGCTAGACCCAAGCTGTGTCGTGTCTAGGATGGATCATATTTGGGTTGGGTCTAACTTGGGTTTGCTTTTATGGTTAGGAATAGGTTGGGCTAGACATGAGCTAGCTCAAGTCTAAAATAGGTCAGGTTGTAGATTTTGGATTAGGTTGGGCTAAACGTGTTTAAGCTCGGGGTTTAGGTTGAGCCAATTGTAGATTGTGTCAGACTTGGGTTAGGTTTTAGGGTTGGGTTTGGATTAAGTTGGGCTAGATCTGATTTGGGTCGGATTTATGTTGGGTTAGGGTTTGGTTGGGTCAGACTTTGGTTAGGTTTTAGGGTTTGGGTTAGGCTGGGCTATACCTGAGCTGGGTCAGGTCTAGGCTATGCCAAGTCTAGGCTAGTTCAGACCAATGTTAGTTTTTAGGATTAGCATTAAGTTGTTTTAGTTATTAGGATTAGGTCGTTTTTTGGTTGATCTGAGTCGATCCCAAACCCAAGCTTAATCCAAGGATATTGAGTTAGCCTAGACCAAGATTTTTAAAACATGTAAATTAAAACACTTAACATAAAAGGAAAGAGAGGAAAGACATACAAAGTGGTGGCAGATCAAAGAAGAACTCGGACAGATAAGGACACTCCTAAAAGAAGAAGATGTGTTCACTGAATTTGAGGCACTCTCCACTTGAATCCCTTACTTTTGAATTAATTCACTTCATTCCTTTGACGGGGATGAACAACTGCCTTATTTAAGATATGACAGCTGTCCTAAATAGTCGATCAGACATGAGATTAATGGTCAAGATTACTCCAGTGGTTTCCACAACTATCGATAATTGTTGGATGCTTTCAGTCATTGAATTAAAACAGTTGAGATGAGGATTCATGAACAAAGGTCAGAGACCAGTGAAGTTGCTGATAGGAGATGACCACCCTAGCTGAACTTGGGGTGTGATCATACCCAGGCTAGGGTGTGGCCATGCTTAGGTGTTGTTACAGCCCAGGAAGGCATGAACATGCCTAAGCGTGGTCACGCCTCAGGATTGTGATGATCATGTCATACTAAAAGGGGCACAATATGCATTTCTTATTGTTCAAAGGCATTGGAAACTCTTTAGAAGCTCCATATAGCTCTAGAAGTTGAATGTGACCTAAAAAGCATATCAACAAATGGACCACCAATATGATGGGCTAACTATTCAAAGTACAATGCACATATTGGCATTGATCAAAAAAATCAATGAGAATATTTGCTATTGTATTTTTTAGGATTATATTTTTGGAATCCATTGTAAAATTTCAGTATTACCTGAACACATTAGAATTAAAAAACTTATGGATTCACATTTAGTTCAAACATTAAACAAGATGACTATATCAGTAAAGATAACGATGGAGCTTATAAATGACCCTAAAACTAGTCAAAAGAATTTGAGAAGATTTATATACTTTGAATGAAAGCATGAGGACTTACATCCACTCTAAGACAAAATGAATAAAGAAGCACATTACTGGAGCTTACCATCGATCCTGAAACTAGCAAAAGAGAGTTTTGAAAATTTGATAACATTGCATTGGGGAAATTGATTGGAATTTAAGTTTATTTGTACTATACCCAAATACATTAAGAAATACAATATATGAACTTATTCTCAACCTAACAGTTATACAAGGAAATAATCAGGAAAGATAATAAGGGGATCTAAACTGATAATAGGTCGAGTGGTCAGGCTAAGACAGATAGTTCACAGACTAACATCTACTCTAAGCTCTGAACTGGTTTTCTGAGAAGTAATCCATTAGGCTTTGAAATTCTAAGGGTTCTTTATGGAGTGCAATAACTATACTAGAGAAGTGCACATACTCTATTTGATTTATAAAGTCAAGACATTGAATTGTTGAATCTTATGTTGGGACTGAGGTCAATGAACTAAGTTGTTTCTTTATTTGTTGTTTTGATTTGTTTTAGTTATTTTTTGGTTCTCAATAAATAAAAGGTTCCTAGCAAATACTTTACTTGCTCTAGATTTAGTTTAAATTAGTCATGACATAACTTTATTGTATCTATAAAGACAATAACAATAATGAAACAAGGTGCTCAGTGCGAGAGTAGTATCAGGGCTTAATCCCATTAAAGAAGATTGAATGTCAAACTATTTTTCTAGTCCACACTAGATGGGCCTAGAATTTTTAACTAGCTGGTATCTAATGACTATATTTGGGCCCATCCAAGATTTACAAAGCCAAGGCACTAGTTTTTTTAAGGTTGGTTTATCAATAGAATTGGCGAACCTAAAAAAGGAAAGACATAAATTTGGTTTCCATTGATTCATATTGAGCTAAGAACTGTATCTCAATTCAGATTTATTGACTCACAGCATTAACCCAAATTGACAACTACAATTGGTTACTAATTTTATGAACCATATCTAATCGTGATGGCACCATATGAGGCATATTTCAACATCTGATAGGTCTTCAGACACATTTGTGGAATGGAATGATCAAGGTCAAACAAGATCTAACTGTCTTGTCCCAAGGTGTTCAATGACTATACTAGAAATTATTGACTATCCTCAAGATTTAATTAGCCAAGGTATGAACAGTATAATCAATCTCTTATTGACTAATGATCCACAAAACTAGGGAAAGGAAAACATCACTTATAGTTGTTAAATAAATAAAACGATTTGGTGAGGTGCCCTTTGACTAATCCCAAATTTACAAGTCTAAAGTACTGAATTGTTGGGCCCAAAATTCCATCTACATCAGCTAGCCGTATCAACTTAAGTGAATTAGTCCACTCCAACTCTAAGTATGACATTGTGACTCAAAGGCAATACATAGACATATATGTCGATCGCCATACGACTGGGTGCGGTTTAATTTAGTGTAATATAGTATTTAGAAGTTAGGTATTTTAATTTGAAGAAAATGGAGTCAAACTGATCCCATTGATTCCTATAGTTTGGATAATCGAGCTAACCACAAATAATGTACCACCTTGAAAGGCAGTATACTACTTAATAATAAGCTCAATTAAATAAACTATAAAAATAAATGACTTCTATTTGATCTGCAAGTTTGCATGATGACCGACAGATTCCCCAATTTGATATGGGAGTCAAATAAGGTTTAAGTCTAGGTTATTTGATGTTCCCAACAAGGGCAAGCCCCTACAATTAATTACATCTTAAGTGAAAGGATCATGTAAAGAAAAATCTCGATAAAAATCAAGAATCTTTTGTTTTCATGAGTTCAAAAGGAAGACTTTTCAACGACCATGATTGTAAAATTTTCAACAGGGATTGGTTCAAAGGTGAAATATTTTTTTTTAAGAATCAAAGGAAGAAAAGTAAGGGAGATTAAAGGTCCAGTATAGATTCTTGGTAATCCCCCAAACTATCATAATGTTTGGCTCAATTTAGGATGATATTAATTTAAGTTAACTCTTGCTAGTTTTATTAACTAGGGCTTAGATTTGTGTAATGATGATTTACACAGAAAGCCTAGAAAGATAGGAGGTTTTACGTTGAGTGACTACCTCAGAATCCTAAAGCAAGTTAGGACATGTTGCATATCGGGACTATGCAAGAGCCTAATCAAAAAGACAGGTTTTATGTCATAAAAGACAAACTTGAAGTCCTAAGGATTGTTATTTAAACTAAAGAAAGGTCTTGAACGAGCTACCCACAAAGTCTACTCCAAGCTCCATACTGAAATGACTTCAAGACTTCAAGTCCTCCACTCTCATAATTCAAAGTTTTATTTGTTTCGATAATTTCATAGTGAATTAGTTGAATGATAGTGTAAGTAGAGTTCAAACCTAGATCAAGACTAAGGGTCTGTTTGGGGCAGCTGCAGCTTATCCAGCTTCTACTGATAAGCAGCTTATCCTAATAATCTGCTGATGAGCAGCTGATCCGGATAAGCTGTCTGGCTGTTTGGTTGGCGCTTATGGAAAACAACTGATTGTGAAAAATTGACCTTTTTGCCCCTGTTCTGAATAAGCAGTTTAGCTGTTTGGTTAGTGCGTTTTGTAAACAGCTTATTTG
>JXCR01133276.1:7286-43973 GCA_002079205.1 Phalaenopsis hybrid cultivar
CCCATATATTGGTCTTAGCCCAGGGTATTATAAGGATATTATGTACCTTAACTCCAAACCAACACTCAGGGTCAATCCTAAGGCCAAGTAATCCTATTGGAACTCTTTTTGAGTTCTCTCAAAATGATCTCACCTACTAAGTGCTAGAGGTTAAGATCAATATGTGAAACTTCAAGTTGAGTAAGAGAAAAGCTTTGAATTTCTAATGGTGGGGTACCTTTTCTAGTTTTCTAAGACTAGTCAATAGGAAAGTCTTATGGCTAGACCTAGGCTACTAAAGAAGTTTCTAGACCTCAACCAAAAGTGAGGTCAACAATTTCTTTTTCTAACAATGTACTATACGTTTTACTAACAATGTATATACAATCTAATGTGATTGAAATGTTATGGCAGACGATATTCAAAAGTGCAGACGTAACTAAGTTTTCTTTCCCACTTTTATCAAATGATCATATCTATGACTAAACTTGTCTGCAAGCAAATCCTGTGCATGAGTAGGGGAAGGTAGATTAAATAGAACTCCATTCTTTCGTCTCCTTAAAAAGTGAGATAATATGGTAGTGAAGTTTAGTTACATATTCTTTCATATCCTTAAATGTATACAAGATTTTCTAGTTTATTGTTAACGTAAAAATGTTTGCCAAGCTACATTATTAATTTGAATGAAGCTGAAATTGTATACAGGTTGCTAACGTAAAAATGTATATATATAATTTTAAATTGCATACATCTTTTAAAAGATGTATGCAAGAGAAGCTGAGTCGGACGATATTCAAAAGGGCTTCATTCAAATTAATAAAAATATGAAGAGCTTTATAATTGTGAGCATTTCCAGCTTGTCGACAACAATCATTTCCAGATTTTAAAGGACTGTATCAGCTAGCATTTAAATAACTTTTTAAGAAATTTAATGGTATATTTTAAAATTACATTGTTACAAGAAAGACATCTAAATTTCAGATAGAGTAACATCTAAATTGTATCTAAATTACAGCAAGGATATGAACAATGACATCCGGATAGATTATTAAATTCCATTGTTGATTATGTAAAACGATGACATCTAAATTGATACATTTCTTTTTATTGACTTCACAAAGCAGAATTAATCAACAGTGCATTTGTAAAATTCAATCTTTTACATAAAATCATCAAACTTTTAATGCCATTGGTGAAAGGCTTATTTCTAACCTTAAAAGAAGTTATTAACCACGTAGACTTGAGCTAAATCATACAGGTATCTTCCTCCAAATCTCTATAAAAGAAAGACATCATAACATCCACTTATATGCACAAGATAAAATTCTTCTATAGCTATGATTTGTTGTAGAAAAAAAATAGAATTGAAAACATGATCAAATATGGATCATTACCACCATAAAAAAATTAAATGAGAATTCGGAGTTGCTTGCATCCATTTGTTTATTTCCTATGTTTTTTAGCTCATTTTTGACATAAATCACACATGATTTTTCAATAGACAATCACATCCCAATCTCAGGCATGCGATAAAAAAAAAATTTGAGGCATTATGAGACACAGATTTGAAAGATTACTCATGCCTCCTGGCAAAAAATTCAATCATGGAAAACAAAAAATTAATGCTTCTTGATGTCTTAAAGATTTTTTTAAATATATCAATACTCTTTATCATTTCCTGAAACATACAAAAAATTAAGAGAATCCAAATGTCAAAATCATACACGTAGATTTGAGCTTGTTTTCTGGTATAATAAATCTTTAAGTTAAATCATACAGGCATCTTCCTCCAAATATCTATAAAAGAAAGAAATCCTAACATCCACTTATATGCACAAGATAAAATTCTTCTACACCTCTGATTTGCTTAGAATAAAATTCTTCTACATCTATGATGCCCACATCTTTTACAGAAATTCACTCCATGGAGGCATTGTTGCCGCATCGATTGACTCCGTCATCATGACAGTGAAGGATTCTCTATTCCGTGGAGTAAAGGAATTCTGCAATGGATAACAATGTATTAGATAAAACTTGAAACCACCCCAAAAAACATATGAAATCAAACAAATCACCATTAAATTTGAACTTATGTTAGGAAATCAGGAAGTGAGCACGTGGGTTGATGACACTATGATGATTCTGGTTCTTCGGTTGTTGAAACATTTTTTTGTTTTCCTATATATACAATACTTATGGTTGAAAATTAATGGTTTATTGAAACATAAGAAAAAGGGTTAGAGTTTTTGAATATACCTTTGGATCTTTTATTTTTCTCCCAGTACCCTTTTAGTCTCGTGTTAGATATACCTTTCGGCCGCATTTTGGCAAGATCATTCAGATTTGATTCATTGTTGACATGCTTTTTATTTTTCTTTTGTTCGCTCCTATCTCTAGAACCTTTACCAACCAGTATGTCATCAATATCCAATGACAATTTCTTCATTGACTCCCTCATGCGTTGCTCAGCTTCTGGATTGCCCTTTGCTTTTTGGGTGCACTGATAAGCTACTTTCTGCATGTGTGCTTGGAAAATTAGGTCGCCTTTAATATCATGCAAGGATTGTGACTGTTGCAGATGCATGTATCCAGAACTATTATACACATCTCTTTTTGCATTTTCAGACCATCTCAATAATAAATATTTAACAGGTATCTTCTTAATATGTAGAAAGTTTAGGACTCTAAGAGAGTGTGAACATAGTAGCCCCATCATTTAAAACTTCCTGCAAATGCACTTTATATCCAAACTTGAACTGTCGAAGTGAACAACCAAAGTAGTGTTGAACATGTGATCATCCAAATTCTTAATGAAAAACTCATTCTCATTGTTTGTAGAGGCATTTAATCTAAGACCACAGGATTCATGTATAAACTCTTCCTCAAACTTTGTGTATAGCTTCCTCGAGTAAAATGCAGCTGCCTGCCTCAATATTGAGCTGCTCTTCGCGACAGGAGTAATCATAGATTGATCACATTTGAAATCCTCATCCTTTTCATTTCGCCTCCATGTTCTCATTACATTTTCAATGCCCAAGAAACAATCTGTAATAGAACTAGTAGGTTTTGAGACACCATGACATATGTTATTAGTTGACTCGCTCCTTTGTGTCGATAAAATTCTCATTCCAAATACATCTTTATTAAAAGCTGTAGACCACTTATGTCTAATCTTGTACATATCATCTAACCAAATATTTTCCTGGAGATTACCTTTCTCAATCATCACCCTACATGTATCATCAAATTTCTCTTCAGACTCGCATTTGCTCAAGCATTTATAAAAAAGATTACTGACAATCCTATTTCGCACTCTGCAATGAACCTTTGTAGGCAATTTCTTATATATGTGCCACTGCCATAATCTATATCGTGTATTTGATAAAATCTATTCTATTACTCTAGCCATAGCCTGATCCTAATCAGTGTAGATTGTTATTGGATGATTATCACCCATGATACAGATGAAGGTTTTAAAAAGCCATTTGAATGAGTCAGTCGTCTCCTCCGACAAGAATCCGACTCCAAATAAAACATTCTGCCAAGAGTAGATGAAAAAAAAACATTTTGTGGAAATTTAAATAAATTGCAAGAGTAGATGAAAGTGTAGCTAACAAACCCTCAAACCCTGACTCCATGAGTCCTGAAAGATCTTAGTGAATGATTTTCTAGAACAAAATGCAGCTAGTTTAATTTATCCTTCAAAATATCCAAGAGATTCCAAAGTGTTTAGGAAATGAACCTAAACAGCTTTAAAGATCTCTTGAAACATTTTGAGTTCATTTTGAACTTTTTATGTTGTTATATTAATCATCTCGAGGTTGAATTAAAATTATCCCATTACTCGGTGAACCTTGTCATTTCAATTATTCCAAGGATGGGCTATTCAATTAATTAGTTGATATTTCATTTAAGAGTTATGTAGGTGGATGCTCTTATGGCGAGTTTAAGTCATTAAAAATTTTGTACCCATCACTAAAATTGGGTTTGTAGTGCTTAGAGGTGTTTACCATCAATCATGTTACCTTTTCTAAATCTTATCAAATAAGTTTAAATATCAAGCCTAGATCACTATCAAACCCTTACAATCTCAATGAGAAAATTTGCCATTATTAAAATTTTAACTTAAGTGATATGTATTCTTATTGAAAGATCACATTATCCTCAATTGTGGGCATAAAATAAGTTAATTATCATCTTCCTAACCTAAGCCCATCACTTTATAAATCATTTTATTTTGATTAATTTCCAAATCCTGATAATTTAGAAAATTACAATTCTACTCTTATCATGGAAAGGTGGCAAATTGGTTTCTATCATTCATCCCATTATGTTTCAATCATCCATAAATACTTATTAAGATCAAAGTTACCCATTTTTCCCTTTGATTAATCCTAAATTTTTATTAAGGTACTAAAATCTACAGTTACCATTTTGCCCTTGGGGCTCTCCACTTCATAACTCATTAAGCGCAATTCAAATAACTTTGAAAATTTTAGAGTACTCTATCCATGGGTTAATTGAAATATCAGAGGAGAAAATGTGGGTTTTCACAATTTAATTTAATTTAAATAATTATTTTAACTTAGAAAATAGGATTTTTAATATTAATTTATTTAATCAATCGAAATAAAGTTTTTTGTTTATAGAAATATTTTTAGAGGTTCACCTAGGTCAGAGAAACACTTTGGAAAAATTCCATGATTTTTTAAAATTAAATTTTAATTATTACAATTATTTATTTAATGATTTAAGTAAATAGAAAATATGTTTTAATCATAAAAATTATTTTTTATATTTTTATTAAATCTCTTTTAGTCCAGAGAACTCAAAGAAATAAATTTTATATTTTAGTGATTTTTAATTTGTTTATTATAATTATTTTAGTGGGAAAATAATGAAAATACATTTTTAGGCCTTTAAAAATTCATTTTAAACTTTTGAAAATTAGGAAAAATACTTTAATGAGTCCCAAGTGAATAGGAAAAAATTATGAACATTTCAAACCATTTTTTTATTTTTGAAATTTTTTGTTACTTTTTATTATTTTTAATTATAATATAGCTCAAAAACAAAGAGTTTTCTCAAAAATAATTTTTATTTTTCCTAATTGCCCTAATCACAAGGAACTCATAAAATTTTTTTTAATAATTTTCTTAAGTGTATTTAATTTAATATAACTATTTTTGTACAAAAATGCAATTTTTCTCGTAAAACCAAGTTTAGTACTTAAACATAATCAAATAATTTTAACATTTTTACAGTGAGTCAACATTATTTTTCTAGACAATGTGGAATTGATCTTTAAAATTTTTAATTAATATTTATTTTAATTAAATAAGTAAAAGTTATAAACGTTTAATTAACTCTAGAATGTACAAAAGTATCCAAACCAATTTGCTTTATTTCCTAGGTTCCTCTGACCATAAGGAACCCACTAAAATTTAGCTCGTAATTTTTCAGGTAGTATTTTAATTTATATAATTAATTTAAGCCAAAGTAGTCATCCAAGCTTGAAATTTAGGGTTACAAGCACATAGATGCTCTCTGACCTTTGAAAAATCAGGGAACATCTCCTCTGTCATGAGGAACAAACCATAGTTTCAAGCCATGGTGAACATTATTTAATCATAATAAATTAAAATATCACATAGACCATTTAATTAATTAAAAATCAGTGACTCAACAAATAATAATGTTCACTGAGCAAAAGGGTATTTTTATTTTTTTTAATAATTTTTCTATGCAAAGATATGAAATTTTAATGATTTGAAATTTAAATAAATAAAAAAAAGCCTATTTATCTACTTATCTAGCTCATCCTATGACAGCTCAAAAAAGCCACGCGGTGCTCCGCCATTTGACGCCGCCTTCTGACTCAGCTACCACGCGTCTCGCCGCATTGTTCCATCCGTTTGTCTGCCGCAATCCAAAGCGTCCATTTAATACATGCGCGATCAGATGACATCCGTCCATCATCCCCAACTGACCTAACCCGTAAGTTGTCCACACTAAAACCTTAAGATCTCGAGCTAGACTCAACCAAATCACTTCAGGTTTGTTCCTACCCTTTCATCTACTCAAGACGAGCATATATATAAAACTTATACGGTATGAAATACATTTTATACGCATGAAGAATCAAATTAAGCTCAGATTAGGGTGAGATTTTAACACCTTTGTCTATTAGGTGTAACCTCAATTAGATGGCTGGAGAAGCTTCAGAGGAGTCCAACGAACCTTCAGATGAGCTCTTGTGTTGTGGTGAAATGTCTAGCTATGATTTCGACCAAGGTGATTTTCAGGTATTGGTCTAGAGCTAGGTTAGAGGCTCTCCGTGATTGGGCTTTTGTGGAGGATCAACTCCTCTAACTCTGGGGATGGTGTGTGCACAATTAATTGAGCTTTGGTGGACTGTGGAGGTGTGAGAAAATATGTCCTTGCTCTGGCAAGAAGTTGGCTTGAGAAATTAGTTTAAGGCAGTTGATTTGGGTGGCTGGAAATAGTGGGCTTGCACTCGAGGAGGTTTGGAGAAGCCCTGGTGAGATTTTGGTAGAGTTTTTAATAAGAATTATAATAGGAAATAATTTATTCCTATAAAAAGTTATGAGGAAAAAATTATTTCCTTAATATAAGAAGATATTTCATTTCCTATTTTTTATTTATTTCCTTGGATTCAGAATTATTTATTTTCCTATTTTATGTTATTTCTTATATTTCTTAATAATTAATATGAATTAATTAATGGAGATATCAGGTGATATATCTTTTTTTCATATAATTTCCTTTTTTTATTATTTTTTCTTTATAGTATTCTTGTAAGGGTTATTTATACCCCCTTTCATATCAATGAAATAATTAAGCATTCCAAAGTATTACAAATTATTTTGAATTTTAACATGGTATCAAAGCAAGGTTTCATACTCTAAACACCGACCCTCCTTTGAAAATTGTTGGACTCCCTTCCTACCATCCTCCATGCAGGAAGGGATGGGCACTCATCTTGGTATTTGAAACAACAATTTTTTCTCCTCTCTCCTTGCAAGATTTTTCTCCTGGTCTACCCTTATTAAACCGGAAATCATGTGACCTACCCGTCTTGTTCTGCTCCTCCTCAGCCCCCTCCCCCCACCTTAACAAGCAGGAATTGAGCACATATCTCACACGTGTGCAGGAATGCACCCTTATCGCTGGGACGTAGTTTGGATCGCTCATTAAGGAAGAGAACTCTAGCACTGTTGATCACATACGCCTGAACTCCCCCGATCTCTAGAACCTTCTGGATCTATGCCACATGAACCACATTGTAAGACAACCGTCATATCTGAATCACGCGATGCCTGCCATGTTGCTCCGAGCGACATTAGAGGTAGAATGCACCAGATTCAACATCCCCCTAGTCAAGCCAGAACATGTTAGGTTCATTGCGCACGACGTCCTCATGAGTTGAATAAAGTAAGAAGAATGAGGTCATGAGCAGGGCTCCAGCCAAGGTGGCATAAGAAATGTTGTCACCCACCTCATCATCATCTCACTGAAGATATCGTTGTTGTGAATCTAACAATGCCAGAAAAATCCATTGCTAGCCTTTCCTTCTATAGTATTTTTTTCCTCCCTCCCAAAGCGTCAGGGGGAGCTCTGTTTGCAGCCGCCCTTTCTTCTGATATTTTCTCTGTTAGCAAAATTTATTGGGAGTGATTTACTTGTTTTTTTCTACAGCCAACGACAACTGCGGTCAACTAAAACTCAGTTTTCCTGTAGGTTGACTTTTTTCCTGCAAATATTAAAAATTTAGCTAAGCCTGAATTCAAAAAATTCAGCCAAGTCTAAATCTCTCTTCTACATCGAAACATATAGCAGATAGAATCCAAAATTCAGCCAAACCTGAATCTCTCTTCTACACCAAAACATAAGACAGATAAAACTCAAAATTTAGTCAAGCTTGAATCCAACAAATTCTGCCAACCCTGAATCTCTCTTCTATGTCGAAACATATGGCAAACAAAACTCAAAATTCAGCCAAACCTGAATCTAACAAATTCGATAATCCAAATGACCAATTTTTCTTCACTACTCAGCAAGTTAGGAATTATTAACATACATTCCGAACTTGAGGGGGAGTGTTAAGAATTATAATAGGAAATAATTTATTCCTATAAGAAGTTATAAGGAATAAATTATGTCTATAATATAAGAAAATATTTCCTTTCCTATTTTATATTTATTTCCTTGGATTAGGAATTATTTGTTTTCTTATTTTATGTTATTTCTTATATCTCCTAATAATTAATAAGATCTAACTATTGGAGATATCAGATGATATATCTTTAGTTTCATACCATTTCCTTTTTTTATTACTTTTACTATTATATAGGATTCTTGTAAGGGTAATTTATACCCCCATTCATATCAATGAAATAATTAAGCATTCCAAAGTATTTTGCATTATTCTAAATTTCAACAGTTTCCTCTAGGTTTCAAGCTCTCTCCCCTTTGGCCGTGAAGGGTTCCATTTATAGTAAGGGCTGCCTGGTGGAGTTCAAGGGGGTCTGATGGGTGGAATTGGAAGCTGAGGTGGAGAGAAGAAAAGCTCCAATGGCCAATGGGGTTTCATCAACTCAGGTATGTTCAATTTTGGGTTTTTTTCCACTTACAATTTTCTTGGGCGGGTTGTTTTCAGCAGCTGAGGTGGTGGCTGGTTAGGGTTAAGTCACCTATGGGCTTAGAGAGGCCAGGGGGTGGCTAATGATGGTTTAGGCAAAAAAAAGGAATAGATCCCTTAAATCAAGAGACCAATGGTCTATAGCTCATATAGGGTGGGCTAATTGTGTCTAACCTGGTCACTAGAGTCTAAATGGTGGCTCTAGTGTTGTGGTTCGGTCAATTTTGATGTAAGGGTTCAATTTGGGCCATTTTGGCTTGATGTTGGGTTTAGCTTGGGCTAGTCATAACATTGAGCTCAATTAATTGGTCAAAATGGTGTAGATAATTATCAAAAGGAGTTTAAAAATTTTTTGGAGTGATTTTGAATTTATTTGGAAGTTTAATTTGAAGGATTTTGGCTCATGGTCAATTTTGGGGATGTTGGGTTTGAGTTGTGTTTGAGTTGGGCTAGAGTTTGGAAATGGCCAATTTGATGGTTCATTTTAATGTGGGTGATTGTCATGAAGAGTTTTGGATATCAATTGGATGGAAATTTTGGGATTATGGAGTTCAATTTGGTAGAATTTGGGGATATGGCTAATTTGGAGCAAAATTGGGTGGTTTGGTCCAAGTTGATTTTGAGTAGAATTGGGGCTTGACCAAGGCCAATTGAAGGTTCAATTTGATGTGAGGAAGTGTTTTAAAGAGTTTGTGATTCAAAATTAGGGAAATTGGATATGTTTGGTGGTTCAATTGAGTGAGATTTTGGCTTAGCGTCAAATTGAAGATTTTATGGTTAAGATTGAAATTGGGCTTGAACTTGGGTTCCATTGAGCTTGGATTTGGTCTCAATCAAAATTAAGGATGATGAATTTGAGGTTAAAATACAAATTGGGAAATATTGGGCTCAAATGGGTGGACATTGGGATTGCATTAGGGTAATTGGGCCATTAAAAACAATTTGGGGCTTTTGGTCAAAATAGGTCAAATTGGTCAAATTGGGCTCAATGGAGTGGTACAAATCAATTTTGAGGATATTTAAAATGGTTTTGAAGGTTCTGGGACAATTTGGGTTACCAGGGGTATTTTTGTAATTTTGGCAAAATGAGGGGTATTTTGGTAATTTTAAAACTTTTAGAGTATTTGGATATTTTGGGTGGTTTCAATTGGTTTGAGATCATTTTTGAATAAAGTTAGGTATTTTGGTAAAATTGGGGGCGTCAAGCACCCTACTTGTGCCGTGGACCAATAGAATTCCTACTTTAGGTCCTCCATGTACTGGTTTTAGCCAAGCCCTAACCTAGGGCTAGTGGCCTAGGGTACCATCTACATGAGTCTCCTAAAGGGTTAAGAGATCAAAGTTTAAGTATTTTTGGGTTTAAGATTGTCAGTGGAAGTTTAATGTGCAAGTTTGTGTGTTAAACTGATCATGACCACACCACCCAGGGTTAACTCTAGGGCCAAGTAATCCAATGGGGACTCTTCTTGAGGTCCCCCATATTGGTCCCACCTACTAAGTTCTAGAGGTTAGGACTAATATGTGGATCTTCAAGTTGAGCAAATAAGAGTTTAGAGTCTCTAATGGTGAGGGTTCCTTTCTAGTCCTCTAAGAATGGTCAACATGAAAGTCCATTAGCTAAGCCATAGGCTACTGAGGAGGAAGACTAGACCTCAACCAAAAGTGAGGTCAACAAAAGTAAAAGACTAATCTTCCAATTTCCAATCAACTTCAATTCTGTAAAGCTTTTCCTTATTGAGTCTATCTTAGGGTGAGCTAAGAGGAATTTCTCAACTATGGTGAATCTATAGCTCTTTGTCAATGTTGCCACCTCTTGTTTAGAGATGATAATAACATGCTTTCTAGCTTTCTTACTGCACTTAAGAATGAGGTAACACTCTAGTTTGCCCTCCATGGAATCATGGTAGGCTTGGGGGAGAACAAGCTTATCCCTAAATGAAAGGCCAACTCCAAACCTGTGACTATAGCATATGTTTGTTTACCCATAAAGTTTGGATCAGCTACAATCAGCTCAGCTGCCATTGAAAAGACACCAAGCAGAGAAGCAATGAAGAAGAGTTGTTTGGCTACAATGACTCAATAGAACAGTAATTGTAGAGTTCAAAAGACTTAAAACTTGGGAAGTAGTAAAACTTAGGAAAGGAACTATAAGGAGGATTGTAAGACAATATAGGCACTTCAAACAGGCTACCACCGCCACCTTATCGCCTACAGATGGGAGTCACGATTGGAGAAACCATAGCAGAGCCTCCAGCGCTGCCTCTACCATTATATATATATATTAACATCTTTTAAAATCAAGCATCGGGATATCCATTCTGGCTACCAACAATTTCTAGTTTGGTGACTAGTAGCTTTCATGCATAAGAGACTCACAATCAAGTCATTTGAGAAGTTACTCAGCAAAGCCAACAGCCTATAGGAGGAAGTTAAGTATGTGGCATATCAGGAAAAGATAAAGAAGTCCAGAACAACCAAAGTATTTGAGAAGAAGTCCGGGATAGTAGCTACAGTTGACAATGGTAACCAGCCGATAAAGATTCAGGCTAAGCATTCTCATCAGAATTTCCAGCAGTTGTCCCAGCAAAGTCAACCTCATTAGCAACCATAGAAGGTACAACAATATGGTTAGCCCAGTCACCAATCTTCCTAGAGAGGGACATCAACCTCATCAGCAACCACAGAAGGTACAAAAATATGGTTAGCCCAGTCACCAATCTTCCTAGAGAAGGTCATACCAGACAGAGGATAGGTAGGGTCATTCATTTGCAAAGCGGATGAATAAGGTATATTCCTTCTAGGATAAAGCTGTGTCAACGATGTTTAGGAGTTTGATGAAGAAGCCCAAGTTTTGATTGTCGGAGCCGAAGCCAGAAGAAGTTGATAAGAAGGATCATCCTAACTATTGTCCATATCATAGACTCCTTGGACACACCATAGAAGGATTTTTCTATTTTAAGGATTGGCTTGAGAGGAATCTCAAGGAGGGGAATTTAACGATCCCAAAAGCATATTTAAAAGTACCTGAAAGAGGTTCTGTAAATATGATTTTGGCCGAGCTAATCACTTCGATAGAGCCATATTCAGGAGAAGGTGGATGGAGCACAGTTTTGGAGTAGATCATCCAAGCAAATACTCAACCAGATTCAAACTACTTCAGCACAGACCGCCGTTCAGAGGTTACAACCTATAAGGCTTAAGTTGGAGATTTTGCCAGAAAAGCTGTTGCAATAGGAGAAGAAGAAGGAAATGATTTTAAAGACCGATAGTGTGAGGGCTAGGATAGGGGTTTCCTTGTCAGATTATTTGTCTCGAATTCAGGGGAGAAATTTCTTGAACCACTGACCATTTATGACTATCTTTTTGCCCATCCGAAGTCATTTGAATATAATGATTATGATTTCAGCTATGTTTTAACTATCTTTAGTGATGACGTAACTGACTATGACCAATCTAACCCCGTTCTTGATTCTCAAAATGATCCTCTAATCGTACTTAAGACCGATGAACACATTAGTGAAAATGAAGAAGATATCGACAAAACTGGTTACTATAGTTCATGGAGTGAGGAGTCAGTACTCGAGTGCCAAGGAACACCGCTCACCATCAACTTAAATTTCTCCGATGCAGAAGAAGAACCAGAAAATTTGCCCACAAAATTGCAAGAAGAAGAAGAGGAGATTACAAAAATAAATCTGAGGAGTGGAACGGTATTACCCCCAAGGATAGCTTCAATGGATAAAGAAATGTGAATAGTTACTCAAGAAAAGCAACATTCACCTCCACTGGTGGAAGAGATACACAAACAAGTTAAGATTGGAGGTTTGTATAAAGTGGATTATAATGTACTAGCTCATCTTAGAAGGTTGCTAGCCAAACTAAGCATCTACAATGCTCTGATCCTGTCAAAGGAAATTTGGGAGTCTCTTGTCAGTGCTTTGCTAGATCCAGAAATTTTCTTAGCTCGATTGGTCAACACATTCTTGGATGAAGTTTGTTCGTTAAAAGAACAACCTAGTGTAACATTCACCGATGAAGATTTGTTTCTTGGAACTTCCAATTACAATCAAACGCTTTACATCTCTGACAGTATCGATAAATTCATGCTTTCTAGAGTTTTGGTAGATCCAGAAGCGTCACTTAACTTGATTAGTTTACGGACGTTAGCCTACTTGGACATTGATGCTCAGGAGCTCACTACTGACAGGATGATGCTAAGAGGATTTAATCAAAACGTGGAAAGAGCTCTTGGATACATCACATTGTTAATGAAGGTTGGAGAGCTAGTAACAATTGTTAAGTTCCTTATCATCGACATAGAGACCTCTTTTAAAGCCTTACTTGGTCAGACCATGGCTACACGAGCATAATAGGGTTCCATCATCACTACACCAATGTATTAAGTATTTCAAAGAGGGGAAAGAATATTGCATGAAAGGGGGGATTTGTAGCCATTTTCAATTCATGAAGTAGAGATCCACGAAGATGCTTCCTACTAAGCTCCTCCAAAGAAGACAGTCATTTCCCGAGAAGTTATGTCAAATGAGATAGATGATTTAGAGCGATCACGAGAGCAAGATTATTCAACTCCTTTCAATGATATACTACTACTTTTTTAGAACGAGTTGGTAGAGGTTCTTTTAGCCCATGCATCTGAGATTAAGGCTGGAGACACGGATGAGGGGGAATCAACATGATTTTTGAATGGACAAAGCTGACCATCAATATCGATGTGAAAGAAATTTTTTATGAAGAAATGATGATTATAAAACAGAAGAAACCTCAGTTCGAGATCTCCTTAGAAAACATGGAGAAAACTGAATACTAGTCGATGTATGATCAAATAAACCACTACATTCACGCCATGACCCTTACTCCAATTCGCCCTCAAAAGGTCAAGGGTCTAGATGCCAAAGAAGTCCAAAATGTTAGTTTTAAGTCAATCAAGTTTTACTGTGCTTCTCCTACTACTAGTTCTGAAATTCATGTAAATTTGGAAGAGGATGAGTTTAATGAATTAATGAAATTACCATTTGGTACTTTTCTCCTTGTGTGCAAAAATTAATTCAACAGGGATACTTGCCAAAGAAAATACTGAAGGATAAATTGCACCTCTTTGAGAAACTATGGAATGTTAAGAATCGAACTTCTAATTTGAAAGAAGGTCTCAGATTTGGTACAATAGGACCAGTCGATGATTCAAAATTTTGTGTGGTTGTTACTATCAAATTAGAAGAAGATTACCTTGGTATGGAGAATGATTTTGAAGACTCTCATATAGATGATGTTCCACCAGAGTTTAAAGAGGAAATTAAATCAAAAGTCGATGAATTGAAGGAAGTCAACCTCGGGACTGATTGCAGCCTCGACTGACCTTCATAAGTTCTCTACTCAGTTAGGAATAATCTATAGATTTGATCAAGTATTGTTAGAGTTCAAAGATTGCTTCACCTGGAGCTATGATGAAATGCCAGGGTTATCTTCAGAAGTTGTAGTTCATAGGCCTGGAGTAGATGAGAGTATGACTCCACTAAAACATGCTCCCAAAAGAATGTGCCTTGAAATAGAGCAAAAATTCATTATTGAGGTAAAGAAATTAATCGACGTTAACTTTGTGCGGGAAAGCAATACCCGACATAGCTAGCCAACATTGTGTCGGTTAAAAAAAAGAATGGACGGATTTGGGTATGTGTCAACTTCAAGGATTTAAATAAAGCATGTCTAAAAGATGAGTTCCTGCTACCGATACCAAATTTAATGGTGAAAATTGCATCAACACACGAGATTTTCTCTTCCATAGATGGATCATCAGGATATAATTAGATCAAAATGGCTCTAGAAGACGCAACACTTACAACTTTCAAAATGCCGATCAGAATCTTCTTCTACACAGTGATACTGTTTGAATTGAAGAATGCCAGAGCAACAAATCAGTGAGCTATGACAAAGATCTTTGATGACTTCATCCACAACCAAGTAGAGTGCTACCTAGATGACTTGTTGATGGAAGTGTAGTTTTAGTGTGTAAAATTTGCAAATATTTTTCACTATTAAAAAATTACACATGGCAGATATATAAAAAATATGTAATATAATCTCAACAAAAATAACTTTTACAAAAATAGTTTATCTTTTAAAACTCTTTTTAAACTGTCAAATCCCTGTTAAAATCACTGCAAGAATACGTATCGCTCAAGTAATAATGTGCTCTAATGGAGTCTTAGATATCGATCCCACAGGGAAGTTGGAAAATCCTTTAAATAATTTTTTTAATTTATTTTATAATTAAAAATATAAAAATAAAGGTAAAGTGCGAAGTTTGATTTTTAACTACTAAGGTAAATGCTATAAAAATGCAGTTGAAAAATAAAGTTAACTAACTAAAAACTGACATTCAAAAGTAAAATTACGAAAACTAAACAAATTTTTTGTTTTGGTGGAAAGTTCAAATTTAAGAAAACATCCTTCCCCTTTACAATGAGTATAAGGATTGTGAAGAAATTGAAATCATTTGAAAATATATATAAAAAATGTTTTGTGTCAAATAGTAGTAATCATATTCTTTACCCTCTTTTGAGTGTTGTAAAGAACATTGACTAATCTAGAGTTTGTTCTCTAATTTCGTGTTTAGGCTGAGAGGATACCGGCTGCTGATCACGATTTTTTGTATGTAAGGATTTATGAAGTTGACACCACTACAACGCCAATAACTTGATCCTTGTATGAAAGGTAAGTTGTGTAAAATATATATAATTATAGGCAATTAATAATGGGATTTTGCGCAAGTATACGTATCGCTATCAAGTAATAAACGACTTTCTATTTAAGCCAGAAATATCGATCCCACAAGGAAGGTGTAAATCGGTAATGATAAGTTTTACTAGGAAATTTACAGAAAATCAAACAAAATCACTGTCACTAATTTTGAATGGTGAGATGTTATCAAAACTAAAGTACTTAACTATTAGCAAAATAGGAATGCAAAGTTTAAAAAGTAAATACTAATCTACTAACTATGTTTATATAATGAACATTTTTTATGTAAAAAAGCATCATTCTCACTACAATGAGGTTCTGGTGAAATGAGATGAGATAAATGTTTATAAATGTATTGTACTAAATAGAAGCAATTATAATTGTCTACCCTGATACAGTGCTTAGAAAATCATTGGCTAATCTGAGATTTAGTCCCTAAATCCATGGCTAGGCTAGGAGGATACCGGCTCCCACTCCAGAGCTCCCACTTTCCTTCACTTGAAGGCTAACTCTCGCTTTAGTTTTTAAACACTAAGACCGAATTGGGGATTTTAGTCTGTCACCCTAAAGATTCTCCAATTCTACACCCAATAATGAATATTTCCCTATTTATTTGCACTTAATTCCATGAAAAAATTTCTCCTCCATGAAATCAGATGTGATCCTCATTCTGTTGTAGAACTCATACTCCATTTCTCGGATCATATGTTTCACAGCATATTTTAACAATTAAATTGGCCAGATCAAAATGTAAATTAAGTTCGGAGTTGAAAAATCATCATAATTTATTTTATATTTTAATATTGTCACATTATATTATCTCTTCATTTCACCAGATCTCATAGTAGGGAGAAAGATAAAAGGAACTACTCAAACTTCATGAGAAAGATACACCAAATTACAAATTTCATATATAAAAGAAAGTTCATACAACACTAGTAAACAAACAAAACTTATCTTAAACTCTTTCTCAAAGAAAATCCCTTGTAGCCTTTCCTTGGAAATGCAGGAAGAAGATATCTCTCAATTTTCTCCTTCTCCAACACTCTTATAGAAAGTTTCACACTAAATCTCACCACACAAACTCTAAAACTTAAAAAAAAATCACTAATGGACTCCAATATGGTGTTGGAATGAAGTTGGATTATGAAGAATTGTGAAAATGGAGCCTGGTGGAATGTTTTTGGTGCGAAAATGAGTCACTTTTCTGATGAATTTTGGCCCCAAATAAAGTCCAAAGTTGGTTCTCCAAGAGGCACCTCCAAAAAATCTTCAAAAATCATCCAAATACATCGAACCTTCTAGAAATGAGGGCTGAAACACCTTTGGCACCATCGGCGCTAGTCTGGCGTCATCGGTGCTGAGTAAAAATTTCAGCTGTTCTGTTGTTCTGCACCATCGGTGCTGCCCTTGGTGCGATCGACGCTGAGTACTTCTTCAAAAACGTCATTTTAACTCCAAATTCCATCCTTTTTGCTTCCTTTTTACTTTAAGTCCTAAAAATCAACAACCTGCAAGAAAATATCAAAATACCTTCCATTAAGGTGCAATATCACAAAAAATAAGTATAAAATATGGGTCTAAAACATATATTTTTAGTGTATAAAAATCCCCCAAACTTACATGTTACTTGTCCTCAAGTAACTCCTCTACTACATAAAAATATGACTTATGGTAAAGAGTTTTGCTTCTAGACTTCCATCTTTAAGTTCTCTAAACATAAGAGTTTAACTTAAAAAAAATTCAAAACAACTCCAGTTAATACTAAAGCTGCTAGGATATTCAATAATTAAGTATAAGATTTTTGATCCTCTATTTCTTTCAAGAAAGATTGCAATTTGTCAAATTAAAGTCACTTAGAAAATTCATATGAAAAAGAACTTCATAAAACTTTATTAATCATTAAGCTAATACTCAAATAAAAAGTTTAGGAAATGTGTCCAAGTCTTTTTCCTTAAGTTGATTCAAGTGAAGCCAATTTTTAATTAGGCATCTCCTCAAGCTTCTACAAACATCTTTTTTCTTTTTTTTTTCCTTTTTTTTTTACTTTTTAGGATCATTTTTAATCCCCTTTTTCTTTTTTTCTTCTTCTCATTTTTTTTATGTATGTGAGGATTACTATATATGGATAGCCTTTAATGATTTTGAAATTCACTATCCTCTTCTTAAAGTTAAAAACTTTTTACATTTCTTCACTTAACAAATTTATATTAACTTAAAAATTACATATTTAAATCTTTTCTTTTTACATGAACCTTTAAGATTTTTAATATTTCAAAAGTACAATTTTCTTTACTTTTAAAGTTAAAAACTTTTTACATTTTTTTCTCTATCCTCTTTTTAAAGTTAAACTTTTTACATTTTTTTCACTTAACAAATTTATATTAACTTAAAGATTTCATAAAGTTTAAAAACTTTTACATTTCTTCACTTAACAAATTTATATTAACTTAAAGATTTCATAAAGTTTAATTCTTTAAAAACTTATTACATTTCTTCACTTAACAAATTTATATTAACTTAAAGATTTCATAAACTTTAATTCTTTTGTTTTTACATGGATCTTTTAAAATTTTTAATACTTCAAAAATACAAATTCATTTACTTAAAATAAAAAAAACATAGTCTTATTCTTTACCAAATATCTTAGTCTCTAGAATTAACCTTTATTATTGAAAATTTTTACTTAAATTTACTATGTATTTAGAAACATAAATATAGTTATCCAAAGTTAACCCCTAATACCAAAGGTCATGTTAAATTTTAAATTTTTGAAAATATAGTTAAGTGAGGACAAATAAAATTAAGTTCTCTCTTTTCTTTTTTTAAAATAATTTTTCTCCCCCCCCCAAA
This sequence comes from Phalaenopsis hybrid cultivar, assembly GCA_002079205.1. Taxonomy (NCBI): domain Eukaryota; kingdom Viridiplantae; phylum Streptophyta; class Magnoliopsida; order Asparagales; family Orchidaceae; genus Phalaenopsis; species Phalaenopsis hybrid cultivar. The sequence goes on from JXCR01133276.1 coordinate 25,537, forward strand.
CATAAATTTTTTTTAAAAGATTTACATGAAGAACTTTTAAAAATAAAAGGGTGAAAGAAAACATTAAATACATAAAGAAAATTCATACATGTTGAAGATTATGATTTTTACAAATAAATTTTAAAATACTGCACGTGCTAATATTAAAAACTATAAGACTTAAATCATTAAATTGAACATAATATATATAAAATTTGTTGAGAAAGAGTTAATTACAATACATATAACAAAGTGTTGAAATTAACAACAAAACTAAACTAAACTCTAAAAATAAAAATAGTTTTACACATTACAACATAACAACAGAGTCTCAACAATATCACAAAACAAATAATACAATCACAAAGTACAACACAAACAAATAAACAAACAAAAAGATCACCAGTCATCATCTTCTTCATCATTAACATCTAACTTCTGCTGCTAATATGGAGTATAAATAGTGTGAATAGAAAATTGAACTGTATGATTACCCCTCAGATATTTCACTAAAGCATCATCGTAAGCAGCATCATATTCAAACTTCTGGCGAATCAGATCATCTGTATGAGCATTTCTGGCCTCCATGTTCTGCATTCTATGATCCAACCTCAAAATTTCTCCTTGTTGAATCATCATCCGATCCAATAACTCTTTGTTACTGTGGTCACTTCAAGTAGGCTCACTAAAAGTAGGGGTCCTAGAAGTAGAAGAAATATCCCTAGTCTTACTTCCAGATCTCCAATCAACATGGGATTCATAAGTTTTAATGTTTACATGCCCAATTGTTCTTTGAGGCTCAATCCTCTTCTCATCAGGTCTGAAATCAACTCCTGCATGCTCACAAAGTGTATAAATGAGAGCTAAGTGTGCCAATCCACTAGTGGTCTCTCCCAAAACAATAGATTGAGTGTTCAAATAAATGATAGAGCCTACATTTATATCCATCACTTACTGAATGCAGTAGTTCAACATGGCTCTATCCTTGGTCACTTCACTATGATGGTTTGTTGGAATCATCCTCCCATAAATAAAATAATTCCAGGCCTTAGATACTACATTTAACATAGAAAGGAGAAAGTTGAATTTAACTTCATTCTTTACTTTCCAAGCCCCTTTCTCACCAGTCAGAAAAAAAATAACATCTAAGGCCTCATTTATAATAGAGAATGAATGATACTGACATCTATAAACATCTTCTAACTGATAAAATTCATTTATTTTTCTTGAATTAAACTCCACCCATTTTCCTCGAACAAAAAAAAATCATCAGAAGCCTCCGGAAAGTTGGCATAAAATGCCATAACTATCCCAGCTATCACATCGGTAGTAAAATAACAGAAGTTTTTCCACTACCAAGCTATAATCAATCATTCAATTTCTCCTCTCGAATATTGAAACCTCGATCCAGAATCACTTTCTTATTTTTTCAAAGACTATGAAATTGAGCACTAGCTTTAAAGCTAACAAAATTTTGCTCGTCATACTCTATTTTTCTTTTGCTTAGTCTAAGTGCCATAGGAAATCTAGAAAAAATTGATAAAAATTTGAATAAATTCCAAAATTCTGAAAATCAAAATGTAAAGCACTTTAAACTTAAATCCACTAAGTAAAATTTTTTCACCAAAACATTTTCTCAAAATATCTAAAAAAATAAAAACATTCGGATCTAGGAAATGTGAGAAAAATCTTTGGTGAAACTAAAAAAACTTTACTTTAAATTGTAGCTCTTACCTAGAGAAAATGAAATCCAAAGTTCCTTTACCTCTAAATCGCCTCAAATCTGCCCAAAATTAAGCCCTAGGTGTGAAAACCAAAGGTTGAAGGTGACTTTAAGGGTAAAAATGGAGGTTTTGAGGTGTAAATCGTGAATTAAAGGGTTATTACTGTTCTTGGGTCAAAGGCACCGTCAGCGCTGAAGACCCGAAATTCACTATTTTGATTTTTTTGAAATTTTTAATTTCCTTTTAATTTACTCCGAAGTTTTTTAGTATTTTTAAACACAAATTTTTATCTAACAATAATGCATAAATAAACATTTCACAAACAATCATTGTCACAAACAATAACAAACTAACTTTTATATATAAAAATGCACTTTTTGCAAATACATTTCATAAATCACACATTCACACCTATTAAGCAAACTAATTCTAAATCAACATCGAAATCAAGCCACAACACTAAACGTTGACACAAAACTATACACATAATCAAAGGTCAGAATTTTAAAGCAAAAACAAACCAAACCAAATCAAATCAAATCCACAAAATTACAAAAAATACATAAATTTTCTTAAGCAAGTAGAGAATCTAAAGTCTTCAGCCATTCCACTTCATCTTTAGTGCTTTCACCTCCTTTAATATCTCCCATATATTGGTAATGAACATATATGTTGTAGAAGGATCAGTACGAGAATTGATCTGTCAAATTTTCTTTGATCCACCCATTTTCTTTAAACATCCGAACTAATCCTGCTTCAAAAGTTTCGGTATGATCAAAATTTTCTTTCATTCTCCAATCAAGGTGATCAAAAAGGTACTTAAGTTCTCCCACTGCATTCATAATACACTGAAGTTTCCATTCAATTTTCTTCCATTTCTTTTCCAAACCAAGCGAACTTTCTACTGTTGGTGGTATTAATGTAATTGAAGCATGTGAAGAATGATCCATAATAGCATTTAGTGCTTAATTTCCATTATCAACATACTGATCATGAATAGGGATCATGGGCTCCCATGGTAGTAAAGCTTTTTCCCAACTTTCATATGGCTCTTGAGATTGACTGCAAATCAGAAAAATTGTAGAAGGATGCCCAAGTCCATAAATTGACCCATTCATAATGATACTCATAATAGATTTAAATATGATTGATCCTATATCAATAGGTTTTTCCATTTGAATACATTAGTTTAAAATAGCACTTTCCTTGGTGACTCTACTAATCTTCACAGTAGGGAGTAATGTTGCACAAATAAGGAAATGCCACTACTTTAAAATTGGATTAAGTGATGAAGCAAGAAAACTAATATATCCTTTATCTCGTACTTCCCTCATATCACTTTCATCCATCAGAAAATTATAAACATCTTACATCAAATCTTGTGTAGGAATTAAATTTGTATAACGACAGATTGAAACATTTTCTATGATATACAATTCATTAATCCTCGCAAAAGTAAATGGTACAGCCTTACCTCGTACGAAGACAACTCCTTGCGTAATTCCATGTAGATTTGCATAGAACACTTTCACTAAAGGCACAACAACCACAGTGGTGGTGTAACATAAAACTTCCCATCGCCTTTGCAAAATGATCTTGTCAATCAGAGCACTTGGATTGATCAATCCATGATTAACAAATCATCTCTCCTTGATCATTCTCTTCTTCGTAATAACTTTATCGTATAATCTCTGCGCATCAAAACTAATAAACTTTCTTCTATTGGAAACTCTTACCTTGAAGTACTTTTGGAATTGGAAGCCATGGAATCCAAAAATAGGAAGTTTATAGTCGTCCTAGGAAGTTTTTAGGACTTTAAAAACAAAGTCTACCAAAAGTCGTATGAACCATCAAACCGCTCTCGATGTCGTCGGCGCTCCCTATTGGCACTGCCGACACAGAGGTCCATTTTCTTGGGCGCCGTCGGCTGCAGTGGCCAAAATTTTACGACTTTCATTTTTTGTTCAATTTAATTCCAAATTTTTCTTCAATACCAATATTTTACTTAATTTATAATAAATGCAATTATGTAAGATTATTATCTATTAATACATAAGACACTTATCAAATAAAATGATAATACATAGACATATATGTATGGGTTGCCTCCCACAAAAAGCTTGGTTTAACGTCGTCAGCCTGACACACCATTTGTTTAGTTGGGTTGACTTAACATTAAAACCATTTTAAATTGAGGTATGTACCCTTCATAATAATGTTTCAGACGATGCCCATTAACTTTAAATATCTTTCCAGTGTTAGGATCTTTAATAACAATAGTTCCATAAAACTTTAATCATTATAAATTGTCCTAACCATCTTGATTTTAGTTTTCCTGGAAACAATCTCAATCTTGTATTATATAATGGAACTTCTTATCCATGTTCGAATTTCTTCTAAATAATCTTCCGATCATGTCATATTTTTATTTTTTCTTTATAGATTTTTGCATTATCATATGCTTCATTTCTTATTTCCTCAAGTTCATTGAGTTGTAATATTCTTTTCTCACTAGCATATTTTAGATTAAAATTAAATTCCTTAATAGCCCAAAATGCTTTATGCTCTAATTCTACTGATAATTAGTATATTTTTTCAAATATTAGTCTGTATGGGGACATTCCTATAAGGGTCTTATAAGTAGTTTTATACGCCCATAATGCAGTATCTAGTCTAGCATACCAATTCAATTTATAAGGATTTATAGTTTTTTTTCTAAAATACGTTTAATTTCACAATTTGATATCTCTGCTAGATCGCTAGTCTGAGGATGATAAGCAGTAGAAAATTTATGCATAATATCATATTTCTTAATTAATTTTCGATTCTCGTATTCCTAAAATGAGATCCTCCATCAGTAATAATTACTCTCGGCATTCCATATATTGTAAAAATATTTTTTAATAAAAAATTTAGAAACACTCCGAGCCTCACATTTGGGTATAACAATAGCTTCAATATATTTTGACATATAATCAAAAGTAAGTAATATATATAAGTTTCCAAATGAAGGCAAAATGGTTCCATAAAATCTAATCCCCACACATCAAAAATTTCAACTTCCAATGTGTAATTTAGAAGCATTAATTTCTTCTAGAAATATTTCCTACTCGTTGACATCTACCACACATTTTAATATATTTATTAACATCTTTAAAAATAGTAGGTCAATAAAATCCAGCTTGCAAAATCTTATATGTAGTTCTATTTGTTCCAAAATATCATCTAAATTCAGAATCATGACATTTTTCAATTATCGGTTGAGTTTCTTCATAAGGCACACATCTTCTAATAATTAGATCTTTATATTATTTATATAAATATGGGTCATCCCAAAAATAGTCTTTTGAATCATAAATAAATTTCTTTAATTATGAATTTTTTATATCATATGGTAAAATATCACTTATAATATAATTTACTATATCAGCATACCATGATACACCCACTTCATCAATACTACATAACTATTCATGAGAGAAATTTTCTAAAATTTTATTTGCAAAATTAGTTAATATAATCTATTTCTATCCTAGACAAATGATTAGCTATTTTATTATCGTTTCCCTTTCTATCAATCACAGTAAAATCAAACTCTTGCAATAGAAGTATCCATCTAATTAATATTAGTTTAACATCCTTCTTTTGCATTAAGTATTTAATAGCAGAATGATATGTATGCACTATACATTTAGTTCCAATTAAAAAAGGTCCAAAATTATCAAAGGCATAAATAATACCTAATAACTCTCTTTTAATAGTAGTATAATTAATTTGAGCATCATTTAGAGTCTTACTAGCATAATATATAACTTTATAAAGTTTGTCGTGCCTTTGTCCTAATACAACCCCAATAGCATAATCACTAGCATCGCACATTATTTCAAATAGTTTCTCCTAATCAAGTGATATTATTATAGGTGTAGTGATTAATATTTTCTTTAATAATTCAAATTCTTTTTTGCATTCCTCATCAAAATCAAATTTCTCATCTTTTTCTAAAAGTTGGCATAGCGGCTTAGTTATTTTTGAAAAAATTTTTATGTATCGCCTGTAAAAATTAGCATGTCCTAGAAAACTTCTCACCCCTTTAATATTAGTAAGTGGTGGTAATTTTTCTATAACTTGGATTTTTACAAGATCTACCTCCATTCCTTTTTCAAAAATTTTATGCTCAAGCGCAATACCTCCTGCTCAAGCACAATACCTCCTACAACCATAAATTGACATTTTTCCATATTTAATACTTGGTTGACTTTTTCACATAGTTCCAGAACTTTTTCTAAATTATTAAAACATAACTCAAACAAAGTCCCAAATATAAAAAAAACATCCATAAAAACTTCCATTCCATGTTCTATAAAATTGCTAAAAATTGACATCATGCATCTTTAAAATGTTGCAGGTGCATTGCATAGTCCAAAAGGCATTCTACAAAAAGCAAATGTTTCATATGAGCTTGTAAATGTTGTTTTCTCTTGATCCTCTAGAGTAATTGGAATTTGATGATAACCAATATATCCATCTACAAAACATTAATATTTATTCCCATCCAATCTATCCAACATTTAGACTAGAAAGGGTAAAGGAAAGTGATCTTTTCTGGTGGCCATATTTAATTTTCTATAGTCAATACAAATTCTCCAACCAATAACTTATCTTATTGATATTAATTCATTTTTCTTGTTTTCTTCAACAATCACTTCTCCTTTCTTTGGAACGAAAAGAATTAGGATTACCTAAGCACTATTTGAAATAGAATATATAATTTCAGCATCTAACCATTTTAAAATCTCTTTTTTAACGACTTCTTTCATTATTGGCTTTAATCTTCTCTGAGGATCAGCTTTAGGTTCATATTGTTCATCTAATAAAATTTTGTGCATACAAATTGAAGCTAATTCCTTTAATATCTGCTAAAGTCCATCCAAAAGGCTTTTTATACTTGTTCAACATTTCTATCAACTTTATTTTGGAATTTCAGTTAACCCAGAAGATATAATAACATGCAATGTAGATGACTCTCTTGAAAATACATACTTTAAATGGGCGGGTAATATCCTTAATTCAAGTTCAGGTGGTTTAATACTTGAAGGAATAAGATTTTTACTATCATTTTTAAACAGGTCTGACTTTTTAAATTTGCCTTGGATATAATCCAAATCTTCTTCTTTTATTTCATCTTCATTCTAAAAAATTTCTTCTTACTTTAATTTATCTTCACAGTCATTCTTAAACTATTCATTACTCAAATAATCAGCTACTTTCATCCTGAAACATTCATTATTTTTTTCTATTGCAGGATATTTCATAACTTTTTCTATATTAAATTTTACTTCTTGATCATTAACTCTCATTATTAATTCTCCTTTTTGCAGCTTTTGTAATATTAAATTTTACTTCTTGATCATTAACTCTCATTATTAATTCTCCTTTTTGTACATCTATTACAGCTCTCCCTATTTCAAGAAATGGTCTCCCTAAAATAATAGGAATCTCTTTATCTTCCTCCATATCTAAGCGAGAAATGTCTCCCTAAAATAATGGGAATTCTTTATCTCTCTTCATATCTAACACTATAAAGTCTACAGGGAAAGTAAATTTATCCACTTTTACTAGTACATCATTTATAACTCCTTTTGGATAAGTTATTGATCGATCAGCTAAATGATGGGTTACAGTAGTAGGGAAAATTTCTCCTAAAACTTAACGTTTAAAGATCGATAAGGGCATAAGATTGATACTCGCTCCTAAATCACATAAAGTTTTTCCATAAAACTTTTCACCAATTGTACAAGGTATAGTAAAACTACCAAGATCTTTTAAATTTTCAGGAAGTTTTTTCTGAATAATAGCACTACACCCTTCACTGAGTGCAACAATCTCATGATTTGTAAACTTCCTCCTTCATAAATTTCACATAACTTAGCATTTATTCCAAAGCTTCAACAAAAAGATTATTTATCATTAATTTCTTAAGGATTTCCAAAAATTTTATAAATTATTTCTCTTAATTTTTCTTCTTTAGTCTTTGAGGAAATGAAGGTAATGGTTTTTCTAAAGGAACCTGTGTTTGTTCATTTTCATGTTGATCATTTTCCATTTCTTCCTTCTTTTCATCAACTTTAGTTTCTCTTTGGATCCTTGTTTCAACTTCTTCTCCACTTCGTAATTGAATAGCTTTAATTTTCTCTTTATTTTGATCTTTTGGATTAACTTCCACAATATTCGGAAGAATTCCAGAAGGTCTATTACTAAGTGCAGTAGCAATATGTCCTAATTGATTTTCAATATTTCTAATAGAAGACCATTGATTTTGTATTTGATTTCCCATATTCAACATCACTTCTTCCATCATCAACTTCTTTCCCTTAACTTGTGGGTTAGGATTGGAGTTAAATCCTGGAGGATAAAAATGAAAAAAATTAGGATTTCCTTGATTGTTCAGATTTCCGGATAGATTCCCCAGATTATTATAATTATTCTAACTAAAATTAGGGTGATTTTTGTATACAAGGTTACAATAGTTAGAATAGGGATTGTTATTTCGATTATTTATAGCGTTTAAAGTTTCATAAGATGGTAAAGTTGTCCTAGTTAATTTTCCTCTAATAATGGGGGTATTTGAGAATAGTTCACACCTATTTGATCAATCTTTTTAGAAATAGCAGCAATCTGAGATGCCAAAATAGACATTGCATCAGAATCATGAATACTAGCTACTCTCTTAAGATTTACCCTTTCAGAGGGCCATTGAACTTTTTAGTAGCCATTTCTTCGATTAAAGAATATGCTTCATCAAAAGGTTTTGACATTAATGATCCACCAACAACAGCATCTATAATAAATCTTAGTTATCATATTAATCCATTGTAAAAGGTTTGAATTATTAACCAATCTGGCAAAGCATGGTGTGGACATTTTCTAAGAAGATCTTAAATCTTTCTCAAGTTTCATATATTGATTCCCCTTCAAACTGACACTGGTAAAGCATAGTGTGGACATTTTTTAAGGAGATCCTTAAATCTTTCCTAGGCTTCATATATCGATTCCCCTTCAAACTGACAAAAAAATGTAATATCATTTCTAAGCTTAGCGGTTTTCGAGGGTGGAAAATATTTAGCCATCCAAGTTCTAATAGATCCAAGTGCTAACAAATTTAACCAAGCATTGGCTTTATCCCTTAATGAAAAACTATCTCAAGAAAACTCGTAAGATGTAAGTTAGGATCTTCAGTAGGTTATCCTTCAAATTGATTATTTTGTACCATTTGGATAATAACATGTTTAAGCTTAAATGAATTAGCAACAACATCAGGATTTATAATAGTCAAGTGAAGTTCATCTGCTATCAGATTCGCATAATCTCTTAAAGGTCTTTGTCGATTCTCATTTATTGGAATTTCTAAGTTATTTGCCATTTCTTTTAAATTTTTAATTTCTCTTTATTGTTTTCGAATTTTTCTAATAGTACATTCTAACTCTGAATCGTAAGGTACTAAGCCTTCAGATCCAATATTTCGCATGAACAAATAAATTAAGCAAAATAAAATTCTTTTTTCTTAAAAAAATACTCTTACATAAATTTCTTTTTGGATTTTTGATTTTTTTTAATTTTTTTATTCTTATATATTCTTATAGTATATATATTATCCCTAACTTTCCTAATTTGTCAAAACTATTTAATTTACCTAAATTTAACCATTACCTCCCCCACGCAACGACGCCAAAAAGTTGATCCCAATTTTTTTTATGTAAGGATTTATGAGGTTGACACCACTATAGCGCCAAAAACTTGATCCTTGTATGAAAAGTAAGTTTTGTAATATATATATATATATATATATATATATATATATATATANTATACGTATCATTATCAAGAAATAAATGACTTTCTATTTAAGCCTCAAATATCAATCCCACACGGAATGTGTAAATTGGTAATGATAAGTTTTACTAGGAAATTTACAGAAAATCAAACAAAATCACTGTCACTAATTTCAAATGTTGAGATGCTATCAAAACTAAAGTACTTAACTATTAGCAAAACAGAAATGCAAAGTTTAAAAAGTAAATACTAATCTACTAACTATGTTTTTGTAATGAAGACTTCTTATTTGAAAAAGTAACCTTCCCACAACAATGAGGTTCTGGTGAAATGAGATGAGATAAATGTTTATAATATGTATTATGCCAAATAAGAGCAATTATAATTCTCTTCATTGATGCAGTGCATAAAAAATCATTGGCTAATCCTAGGTTTAGTCCCTAAATACCTGGTTAGGCTAGGAGGATACCGGCTCCCACTCCAAAGCTCCCACTTCCCTTCACCTGAAGGCTAACTCTCGCTTTAGTTTTTAAAACACTAAAACCGAATTGGAGATTTTAGTCTGTCACCCTAAAGATTCTCCCATTCTACACCCAACAAAGAATATTTCTCTATTTATTTACACTTAATTCCATGAAAAAATTTCTCCTTCATGAAATCAAATGTGATCCTCACTCTGTTGTAGAGCTCATACTTCATTTTCCAGATCATATGTTTCACAACATATTTTAACAATTCAATTGGCCAGATTGAAATGTAAATTAAGTTTGGAGTTGAAAAATAATCACAATTTATTTTATATTATAATATAGGCACATCATATTATCTCTTCATTTCACCAGATCTCAGAGTAGGGAGAAAGATAGAGGGAGCTACTCAGACTTCATGAGAAAGACACAACAAAACATAAATTTCATATATAAAAGAAAGTTCAAAAACTGCTTAGACTTCATGAGAAAGATACAACAAAACACAAATTTCATATATAAAAGAAAGTTCATACTAAAAATAAACAAACAACACTTATCTGAAACTCTTTCTCAAAGCAAATCTCTTGTAGCCTCTCAGACTTCATGAGAAAGATACAACAAAACACAAATTTCATATATAAAAGAAAGTTCATACAATAAACAAACAAAACTTAGCTGAAACTCATTCTCAAAGCAAATCCCTTGTAGCTTTTCCTTAAAAATGCAGGAAGAAGATCTCTCAACTTTTCTCCTTCTCCAACACTTTAAAGAAAGTTTCACACTAAATCTCACCACACAAACTCTAAACTATAAAAGAAAAATCACTAATGGACTCCAATATGGTGGTGGAATGAAGATAGATTATGAAGAATGGCAAAAATGGAGCGTGGTGGAAGGTCTTTGGAGCGAAAAGGAGTCACTTTCTTGATGAATTTCAGCCCCAAATAAAACTCAAGGTCGGTTCTTCAAAAGGTTCCTCCAAAAATTCTTCAAAAGTCATCCAATTACATCGAATCGTCTAGAAATGGGGGTTGAACCGCCTTTGGCGCCGTCGATGCTAGTCTGGCGCCGTTGCCGCTGATCTGATGCATCATGAAGATCAGAGTTTAAATCATGCACTGATCTGGCGCATCATGCACCAGTTCTCTATCAAACGGCGCATGATGCACTGATCTGGCACATCATGGGCCAGAATCCAAAAATTAGCTGTTTTGGCTCCAAATTTCATCCTTTTTGCCATTTTTACTCCAAATGCTTAAAAATGATGTACCTGCAACAAAAAATGAAAATATCATTCTTTAAAGTGCAATATCACAAAAAATAAGCATAAAATAAGTACTTAAAATAGTAAATTACTTTGGTGTATCACTTGTTCATCAAAAGCAAACAGAGAATAGACCACTTGTATGATTTGACAATCGTCTTCGAGCGATTACGACAACATAATTTTAAGATGAATTCCTTACGGTGCGCCTTCAGCATCACCTCTAGGAAATTTCTAGGATTCATTGTCCATCCTCAGGGAAACTAGATCGACCCTGATAAGATTAAAGCTATCTTGGAAATGCCTCCTCCCAGAACATTAAAAAACTACATTCTTTTCAAGGGAAATTGACGTACATATGATGCTTTATTTCTAATCTCTTAGGTAGTGTCACCGTTATTTTTTTGTTCGAGGGAGTTGCCCGTAAGAAGCTGTCTGTCATCGGAATCGAAATCCCGTAGTCCGCTTCGGAAGGACGTTTTAATTTACATATATATTTAGTTTTTAGAAAAATATGAAATCAAACTGACCCCATATGTTTCATATTTTAAATGAATGAGCTTTGTACCTCAAATCCTGTATCTATCCTGAAGGATAAACACAAGACTTGAGGATGAGTCTCGATCAAATAAACTAAGAAATATATTACATCCGTTTGGTATGCGAAACTTTTATATTTGCCGATAAGTTCCCCTAGTTAATATAAAGAATTAAATAAGGTTTATATTAAGCTGGGTTCGGACATGCTTCATATAAGGGCAAGCCCCTATAGTTAATTACGAGTTTATATTAAGCTGGGTTTGGACATGCTTCCTATAAGGGCAAGCCCCTATAGTTAATTACAGGTATATTAAGCTAGGTTCAGACATGCTTCCTATAAGGGCAAGCCCCTATAGTTAATTACATCTTATTAAATATGGTTTATATTAAGCTGGGTTCGGACATGCTTCCTATAAGGGCGAGCCCCTATAGTTAATTACATCTTAAATGACGAAGTCACCTAAGAAGACTCGATAAAAATCAGGAAATATTATCTTCAAGTAATTTCAAAGAGTAGGACTCTTCAACGAAATCACAAAAATCAAGAAATATTATCTTCAAGGAGTTTCAAAGGGTAGGATTTTTCAATGAGATCGGACATAGAGGTGTGAAAGGGGATTGGTTCAAATTTGGAACATTTTGTTGTAGAGTACAAAGAAGGAAGAACTAAGGGATGTCATAGATCCAGAGGAGAACCTCAGTGACTTCCCTAGCTATCCTAAAATTTGGCTTCATTTCTGAGGAGAAATATTTAGATGTTTCATCCTGCCAATTTTATTAGTTAGGGCTTACATTCATGTGAAACGATCACACAAATAACCTGGAAGATGTGAGGACTTAAGTCGTGACGGATGATAACCTCGGAATCCTAAGACGAGTTAGGGCTTATATTGTATAGCAGAGCTATACAAAGGCCTAAAAATAAGATGAGGATTTACGTTGCATAAGCAAGCAACCTCAAAGTCCTATGGCTTTGTTGTTTATATCTTAGGAAAGAGGATTAGTTTTGTTAGGGAAGATAAGTTTTTGCTGTTGAAGATGGCTGTGCTAACCACTATGCTAGCTCCAAGCTCCTTGCCACAACGAGTTTGAGTTTTCTAGTGTGTCAAGTTATGATGTCAAATCAGGTGGCCCTATAGTTGAAGTTCTTTAAATTTTATGAGGGCATGTTAAAGTTGATTAAAGCGACACAGGTTAGGATCCTACGGTTCCCTCATTCCGGCACTACTACTTTCTATTAAATTCACTTAGTCTAAATAAATTTACTAAACTCAACTTAATGAGTTTCATAATTTCATTTAGACCATGGGAAGCCTTGTTAGCAACCGTAGGTTACCTCCTCTGAGGGATTCTCGATCATCCGATAGAGATGTCTTAATTTAATTGTAATTGTAGTTTTGTGTGATGTTTGTAATTATATTTTGAGTTGTTTTATATTTTGAATGTTGTGGGGGTGAATTTTATCTTGGTTGATTTTAGTTTTATATGTTTTGATTTTGGTTTTGTGGCTATCATGATAGTTTTAGTTTTCATGCAGGGTGGCATCATTGTTTAGCATTCAAATTTGTAGGTATCCAAAAGCACAATATGAAAGTATAAGAAAGACAACACTAAAAAGTGTAAAAGTGTACCTGGCGAGTCTTCTCGTTTCACCACCTGAAACTCAAAAATAATGTTAAGGAAGTTTATATAAAATAGGGAAGTAAAATTTTTGATGACCTATCTAACTTTAGGTCATATCTTGGTGTGTCCTTAGGAGTTTAATTAAGGATGATGTCGCCAAGCAAAATATATTAAGTTTAGTAGATCTCCGGGGTATCTAACAGATCTAGAGAAAGAAACAGGTCTTTGCTATTCTCTCGCTGCCTGGTGGAAAATCCCGAGTTCTCTTAAACTTATTATGTTGCATAATAATTCATCCTGTAAATACCCTTAGAGCTCAATGAAAATTGATGTCTGAATTATCCCTAAGAGTAAGGTAATTATCATATGTAACTTAATTTTGAAAATTATTTGGGTGAAGATCCTTAAAAAGGCAAGTTAATGTTATTGGGACACTTAGCCAAATTTTGGTCCTAATTAGGCTTGTAGTGTTTGAAAGATGTTTTAATTTTAAATGATGTTTACTTTTCTAATCCTCATTTAAATGATACTTTGTTTAGCCTAGTCGCTACTAAGCCCTTAAGTCCTAGTTGAGTGTCTTAGTTAGTTTTGAAAAGGTTAAGCTTTAGGTGATCATGATTCATGATTTAAATTTCATTTAAAAAATCAAAATAGGGGTATTAAATTGATTAATTATTGACTTCAAAAGTCATGCCCTTAAGTCCTGGGTTCATTTTATTTTAATAAACTTCCAAATTTAAATAAATTAGAAATTTATTAACCTATCTTTTCAATTAGGAAAGTGAGTTTGGTTTTTACCAATTAACCCCTTGTGTTTCAAACATCCAAATTAAGATCAGAGGTTGCTCATTTTTCTCCTTAAATTAAGCTTAAATGTTAATTAAGGCTAAATTTCCAAAATTACATATTTTCTCCTAGGGCTCTAACACTTCATAATTTGTCAAATTCAATTCAAATGACTTTGAAATTTATATCCTACCTCATTCATGGGTCAATTAAGACATCAGAGGAGAAAATGTGATTTTTCAAATTTAATTTAATTTATATAATTATTTTCATGCAAAAATAGGATTTTTGAAAGAAAATTCCTAAGTTGACAAAGGTAAATGCTAATCCCTTGAAATTTTTACTGGAGGTAGACTTAGATCAGAGAAGCCTTTGAACCAAATTTCATGATCTTTTGAATTTTTTTTGAATTTTAAGAATTATTTTAAGTTATGGAGGTATTTATTAAATATAAAAAATTTTAAATGGAGAAAATTAAGTTTTATATTTTTGAAAAATCTTCTTGAGGTCAGAGAACTCAAAGGAGAAGATTTTAAATTTTTTTGAGTTTTATTTGATTTATCAAAATTATTCTTAATGAAAACCCATTTTTTCCTTTAAAATTTATTTTTAAGCTTTAAAATTCAGTATCTTTATTTATAAAATCAGGAAAAATATTCTAATTGTTTGTAAGTGCTTAGGAAGCAATTTAGAATATTTCTATGAATTTTATTATTTTTGTGATTTTTATGGGTTTTTAATTATTTAAATATTTAAAATAGGTTAAAAATCAAGTCTTTATTTTAAATATCATTTTATTTTTAGAAAATACCCCTGATCACAGAGAACTTAAAAAAATAAGTTTTATAATTTTTCAAGTTATATTTTATTCATTAAAAATCATTTTAGTGTCAAAAATATTATTTATCTTTAAAAATCAACTTAAGTTACCAAATGAACTCAAAATGCTTTGGAATTTTTGTAGTGAGTTTTATGGATCCAAATAACAGTGGAGATCAAAAATCAAGTCATTTTTTTATTTTTGTTTTTCAAAATTAATTATCTTTGTGATTTATGGTTTATGAAGATTAGGTGTATTTTGATTGACTTGGCTCATGAGAAATTTTCCTAAAGGCTCTCTAGTCATTATAAACCTTTCAAAATTTTCTTGGAATTTTCTAAGCAACATGCTAATTTCCATGATTAATTTAAGCAAATAATGCATATAAACATGAAATATATGATTCTCTATCTAAAGACCTCCTCTGACTTTGGAAAAAACAGGGAATGTTCCTTTTAACAGAGGCAACAACATGCTAAAATTTCAAGCCATGGTGATATTACTACATGCATGGTGGATCAAAACATTCAAATCAGTATTTAATTAATTAAAAATAAAATATGCATCATATGGACTTAAAATTATTGCCACATTGTTCTCCTCTGTTCACTGAGCAAGAGGGTATTTTATTTTATTTTTGTGATTTTTCTACACCAAGATATGAGTTTTTGAAGTTAGGGATCATTTTCTGAATTAATTAAATCCCTATCTATCTATTTAAATGTGCGGCGCCACCTCAACCTACAACGACTTCGAAGCTCCACGCGGTGTGGTCCTATTCGACATCATCGTCCAACTCAGCACTAACTCGGCATGCGGTTTATGTTTCTAAGTGCTGTCCGGCTTGATCTCGACCATCCATCCTATACACGCGCGATCGAACAACGCTCCATCATCATCCCCGATAGCCTAGCCCGAGAACCGTCCATCTTCTAGCCTTAAGATCTTTCTCATTTCTTATCTAGATTAGATGATTTTTTTTTAAAATGCTCATCTAAACTAGAGGAACATAGGAATATATCCATACGGTTATGATGCCATGAAATCAACTCAAAAAAAATGCAGAGTTCAAATAGGCTTGGGAATAAGAGAAGTATTATACCTTGGCTCTGAGAAGTGAAGCTTCAATTAGAGGTTCTTGGCACATTTGTTGGGGTCCAAAGAGGCTAGGGATTGATCCTCTGGTCTTGGTGTAAGGCCTAGGTGTGATTTTGATCAAACCCAAGTTCGGGTGTTGGTCTAGAGCTATTGTAGAGGTCATTTCAGAGGGGGATTTTACAGGGCTTTGGCTTCTTTCTTGATTGTGAAGGTTTGGGCACAAGTAATTGAAGTTTGGTGGACTGTGGAAGTGTAATGAGCTCTGTCCTAGTTTTTGGCAGAGGTTTGAGCTTAAAATTGAGCTTCCACAGTGGATTTCAGTGGGGGAAGAGGGTTGGATTGCACTGAGGGGATCTTAGAGAAGCTATGTGAGAAGTTTGGGGGGGGCTCTCTCTAAGAAATTTTCAGCACACCTCCCATGGTCATGGAGGTGAGTTTTTATAAAAATGGCCATGGGGTGGCTCTCAGGGAAATATTTGGGTGCATTGTGGTGCTTAGGTGTAGGGCAGAGGAACTCTACAATTTTGTTTTGCTAAGCTGGCCTCTAAGTTTGATTTGGGTGAAGTTTCATGGGGGTGGCTCTCGGCTTTGAGTTTCATCGGCGACTAGGCCTGCCGACCATGGCAGGGGGAGGTGGCTATGTGCTCAGGGCATCCAGGGGAATCTGTCAAAGCAACTTAATGCAATGAGGTTTAGTTTTTGTAAGGGTATCTTAAGCATATGCATTTTTGGAAATAAGATCCCTTAAGTTGTGGGAATTTTGTTCCATGGCTTATTTTATGTGGTTAGATGGGTTTTGGCTCAATGCTGAGGTGGACTTAATTTGATTTCTTTGGGGTAGTTAGGTCATCTTTAATGCATAAGTTCAATGTGGGTTCAAGCGATAAAATTTTGGGTTTAGGCTAGGCTATCCACATCAATTCGCCTAATTTATTGATCAACATTGTGTAGATGACTGTTATGAAGATTTTTGGTGAAGGGTTTAAGTGATTTTGAGTTCAATTGGGAGGTCAATTTGAGGTATTTTTGAAATTTGGTCAATTTGGGCATGTTGGGCTAGACATGGGACTAGGTTGGGCTAGCCTTAGGCTAAGTCCAAATTGAATGGTTCCAATGATCAAGGGAGATGTTGTGAAGATTTTTCATGAAGGGATGGAGTGGAAATTTTGGGGCTAAGGCCATCAATTTGGTGAGATTTTGAGACATGGCCAATTTGGGGATTTTGGACTTAAGTTGAAATCAAATAAAATTGAGGTATGACCAAGGCCAATTGATGGTCAAATTTGATGTATGGGGATGTTATGAAGATTTTCCAACACAAATTGTGGCCAATTGAGTGGGCTATGGGTTCAATTTGGTGGAACCAAGTCATAGGGCCAAAATTGGGTTTTTGGTTTAGCTCAAAATTGGGTTCAAATCATGGACCAATTGAGATTTTATTTGGTCTATATTGGTCACACCAAGGGTGAATTTGAGTTTAGAATTGAAATTGGGGTAAATTGAGACCAATTGGATAGACATTTGGGGTAATTTGGAGAAAATATGGGCCTTTAAAAGGCAATTTAGGGGATTTGATCAAAGATGGCCAAATTGGCCAAATTGGGTCATGTGATAGTTGAGAAAAATGAAATTGGGAATATTTGGGAGGTTTTGGAATTTTTTGGGATTTTTTGAAATTTTTTGAATTTTGGGCTAAGGAGGGGGTATTTTGGTAATTTGGCTAATTTTGGTGATTTTGGGTAGTTTGGGTGTTTTCAAGGTGTTTTGAAAATGATTTATGAACTAATAGGGTATTTTGGGTAAATTTTGAAATTTTGGCCAAATTTGGGGTCCCAAGGGTGCTAGGTAATTTGGGGGAGTTTAGAGGTAAAAGGCTAGGTCGAGTATCTTGATAGAGTTGGAGTGCCAACCATCCTAAATAAGTCATGGACCAATCGAAACCCCATTTTGGGTTCTCTATGTAGTGGTCTTAGCCAAACCCTAGCCTAGGGCTATTGGGTTTAGGGGACCACCTATACGAGTTTCCCAAAAGAATTAATGGATCAAAGCCTAGAAGTTTAAGTTTAGGATAGTGAGTGATTGTGAGTTCAAGTATGTACCTTAAGCCCTAGACCAACACCCAGGGTCAACCCTAAGGTCCAGCAGTCCTAAGGGTGACTCATCTTGAGTTTTACCAACACCCAAGATCAACCCTAAGGTCCAGCAATCCTAAGGGTGACTCATCTTGAGTTTCCCTATAAGGACCCCACCTACTAAGTGCTAGAGGTTAGGACCAATGTGTGGAACTTCAAGTTGAGTAGAGA
>JXCR01133283.1:0-10112 GCA_002079205.1 Phalaenopsis hybrid cultivar
ACACAATCTAGGCCAAAAATGCTTTCCATCCACCATCCAATCCAGAAAGATTAAAATGAGGCAGTAAAAACCAAAAATAGAATAAAAACCCCTATAGCAGTAGCAAAGAAGTGCAATTAATATTTTGGTAACAGCAGCACCACTAAAATCCTGACCCACAAAGAAATCTCAGGCAGTTAAACCCAAATACAGTACAATGACCAGCAACCTTGACCAAAGCAGCCTTCCAGCAAAATTCCAAAAAGCCATTAGAAAATTAGGAGTTTCCAAATCAACTCCACTAATATCTATATTAAGCAAAATGAGTTTAAACCAAAATGTCATTCCAATAGTGAGCAAATTAGACAATGATAGCCTATAATAGAAATAGAAAGCCCAGTAGAGTAATATTTCAGAGCACTAGAACTATAAATGACTGCAACTGAGCAATTAAACAAGCCAAAAGTGCAAAACAAGCAGAGTACAAACGGCTTAAACTGCCTAAGACAACAGTTATAGCCATCTACCTTCCATAAGTCAAAGCAACATAAACAGCCATAGTAAACCCGAAACAGAGAACCAAAAAAAAATATAGGAAGCAAAAGTAAAACTAGATTAAGGGCTTCCTGTTGAACACCCCAATAATCCTGTCCAAATAAAAGATCCAGGAATAATAACAAGCCAGCATTGCATGGATGAAAATTACATTCCGGCAAATCCAAAAAACAAAGAAATATGCATTCCAATATAGCCAAAGCCAGTCCCATGCTACTCAAAAAGGAGCCAAAATAAAAGGGTAGCAGCTTAAAATTGAACATAAGGGGCTTCCAAATCACTTTTAATAAGTTTATGCAACGAAGGGGAAGGAGAATCCCCAACAGTAGCACTTTGCACCCTCCATTTAGCCAACCAATTCACAGATTGGTTCCCCTCTCTATAAGTAAATTAATAAAGTATATTTAGGTGTTGCCCCTCTATAATATACTAAATTCTTCTCAACAAGGATACGATATACCATGGTGGTTTGAGCTTAGCCGATAGAATGTTAAACAGTGTTTTAGAATCAATTTCTAGAACAATGCCATTTAAATTGAGATATGCAACAGTTTGAAGTGCAGCAAGCACTGCCATAGTCTCTACCTCAATAGAAGAATTAGCAATACAATGTGAAGCAAAATAAACAATGCACTTACTAGAATCATCTCTAATCAGCCCTCCCATACCCGTATAGGCATTGGAATAACTCCCATCAACATTAACTTTAAACCAGCCATGAGGGGGTGGTGCCTGTTTAATCAAAATGGGTTTCTTACCCCTACCCACAGTAGGAGAGGCATCTTATCCAATGGAAGAATTACAAGCCTATTTAAAATAAGCCACTGCTAAAATAGATGTGGTGGAGGGAGTGTGACAAGAAGCTTCATATTTTTTACTATTCCTAGCCATCCAGATAAACCATAAGAATATAATAGGAAAGTAAAAGTGCTTGTTTAAAGAAGAATCAAAATCCTTCCAAGTCCCAATAGCAGATTTAAGAGTCAGATTTGAGGGACAAATAATACCAATAAGAATATAATAGGAAAGTAAAAGTGCTTGTTTAAAGAAGAGTCAAGATCCTTCCAAGTTTCAATAGCAGATTTTAGAGTCAGATTTGAGGGACAAATAATACCAAAGTAGCACCCAATAGATTGCCAAACCTCTTTACAAAAAGGATGATAAAAAAATAAGTGATTGAAAGATTCATCATCTTTTTTACAATTATAACAATAGGGAGCAATTTATGAAAAAATCTCCATATGAAAAATGAAATAGATGGAGAAATAAATTTATGTCAAGTGTAAACATGCCATTTCCAAGGAGTAAAAGAGTGCAAATTTGAGTAAATCAATTTAGTAATAGATGTTCTAGCATGATGCTTCCAGAGAGGAACATCCTTATCTTGAGCATGAATAGGAATAGTAGCAATAGCAGGAGATATCTCACCAACAAAGAATTCAGCATTGTTAAATTCTAATCACCATCAATCCAGGAATCCAAGACTAGCAAATTAGCATCATAACCTAAGGTTGGCAAAGTAGAATACATAGAAATACCCTAATCACCCTTCCAGAAGGAAATACTACCATCTCCAATGTACTAAAAAATAAAATGGGATGCTACATCCCGTGCAATAATAATGGCCTTCCAAAGCTTAGAATCCCTCACTCTGCAGTTAACGGTAGAGGGATGAAGATTTTTACAATACTTATGTAGCATAAATTTAGCCCATAGTGACTCCCCAAAAAGAAATTTGAACCAGACTTTACACATATTAATATCAATAGTATGTTGCAAAGTTTTAAACCCAATACGACTTGCATAAAGAGGCTTTCAAGTATAATGCCAAGTAGTCCAACTTTTAGACGATCTAGAGCCCTTCCAAAGAAACTTGTTAAAGATTGTTTCAAGATTCTTTTGAGAGCTTATTTTAGTTTTGAGAACATGCATAGTGTAGAGTGGAAGTTTGCATAGGACACTTTTCAACAAGGTGAGCCTACCCCCATTAGAAAGGAAAGTATTTTTCCAGTCATTAATCTTTAGTTTAACTTTTTCAATCACCTCATCCATCTGTGTTTGTTTAGTTCTGCCTCTAAGAATTTTTACCCCAAGATAATTTATCGGTAACATAGATATTTTACAACTTGTAAATTTTGAAGCCCAAGCATGTGTGTTAGAGGGAGCACCTTTGCCAAATAAAAATGGCGCACTTAACCAAGTTGAACATCATACCTGAAATGTTTTGGAAATCCTTTAACAATGACATGGTAGCTTTGATAGCACGTTCGCTAGCATTTAGAAACAATATGGCATCAACAGCGTAAGCAAGGTGACCACCACAATTTTAGATTTATGAGAGAATTGAAGATAAGGATGCTCATATTGCAGCTTATTAATAATTCTAGACAGATAATCAAAAGTAATTATGAAAATAGTGGGAGAAAGGGGGTCTCCTTGCTTAATACCTCTGTTATCAGAAAACAAACCATGAGCTTTATCATTAACCATCACACTATAGCTTTTATGAGACAACCACCTCTGAATGAGAGAGCAGAAATCTAGTTTGAAGCCTTTAGCCTACAGAATATTAATTATAAAGTCCCAAGTAATAGTGTCAAAAGCTTTCTTTATGTCCAATTTAAGGACCATGTTCCCCCCTGCACCTTTTGTCCAACTCTTCAATCATCTCTTGTGCTAAAAGGATATTATTTATAATATCCCTACTATTGATGAAAGCAGACTGCTGATCAACAATAATATGAGTAAGATGAGGCTGCAATATGCTAACTATAATTTTACTCATAGCTTTAGATATCATAGTGGTGAGAGAAAGAGGACGGAAGTTGTCCCAAGAAATCTTATCATTACCTTTTGGAATAAGCACAATCAAAACAGAGGTAAAATATTTACTAGGATTATCTCCAAGGAAGAAGCTTTGAATATCACAAATAGCCTCCTTCTTAAAAACCTCCCAAGAATGAATGTAGAAATTAGAAAAAAAACCATCAGAGCCAAGAGCTTTGTTTGAACAAATTGATTTGAAAGCATTCAG
This sequence comes from Phalaenopsis hybrid cultivar, assembly GCA_002079205.1. Classification (NCBI taxonomy): domain Eukaryota; kingdom Viridiplantae; phylum Streptophyta; class Magnoliopsida; order Asparagales; family Orchidaceae; genus Phalaenopsis; species Phalaenopsis hybrid cultivar. The sequence continues at coordinate 3,569 of JXCR01133283.1, forward strand.
GATTAACTGCTCATCAGGAGGATAAGACAAAAGGAGATTATTAATATAATTATACTCATCCACAAAGTGAGTGGGGTCAACAGGCATAGTGTGAGTAGAGGAATGAAAAAGCTCAGCGAAATAACTAACAACACTATCTCCAATCTCTTCCATATTAGGTAAAATACTCCCATCGCCCTTTTTAATTTTTAAAATGTTATTGATATTTCTTCTGTGCTTAAGGGTGACATAAAAATATTTAGTGTTTCTATCCCCTGCAACAAAGGAATAATCATTAGCCTTTTGCTTAAGCAAATTTTACTCTAAGGCAATAGCATCCATTAAATCAAGATGAGCCTGAGCAATAATATCCATCAAATGAGGAGAAACATCAAGTTGGGCCTCCAAGGAATCAACAATATTCTGATTAACTTGCATTTTTTTATGAACATTACCAAATACCTGGTAATTCCATTTAATGAGTTGGGCAGCCATCTTCTTATGTAATTGCCACAAAACAAACCAAGGAGTCCCAACTCCATCAAATTTTCAAGCTTGAGTCACCAAATTAAGATAAGTATCATGTGAAGTCCAAAAATTAAAAAATTTAAAACAAGATATGATCGGTTTGACAGTAAATGCCAAAGTAAGCAAAAAATGATTATGATCAGAGGTAACATGACTCAAATGTTGAATCTTCACAATAGGAAAATGACTTATAAAAGAAGAATTAGCCAAAAATTGATCCAATCTCTGATATAGAAATCCCCTCCTCCAAGTATAAGGAGATCCATAATATCCCAAGTCATAGAGACATGCATTAGAAACAGAGTTAGAAAACCTATTAATAAGAGCAGGCTTAACTATACCACCTCCTTTTTTTTTCATAGGCTTCATGATCATATTAAAGTCCGCACCTATAAACCAATTCTCATTAATGATGCTTCCCATAAACTCAATTTTTTGCCAAAGAAGGTTCTTCTCATGTAAATAAGAGCTAGAGTAAACAAAAAAGAAATATTTTTATTTCTTACAAAAATAAATTTTTGGATAAAAAGAAATTTTTTGTGTGAAAATATTAAACATGAAGAGAACTTAAGGGAACTTAAGTGTTAGATATTGAAGTATAGTATGGAATAAATGTCATATATATGAAATCTTTTCATGTTGCATTTAACATACAATAGAAAATAAAATTGAGAATTGCAATATAAAGTAGAAATAAAGACATGAGAACATAGAATTGATTTGCTAGATAATTGACAAACTAGGAGATCAAAGGAAAATGAAGATAAAAATACAAAACCCCAAATACAATCTTAAAAAACCTTGAACTTAAAATAATGTAAATGAAACCTAGGTAAATAAACAGTGAATCATAGGATAACCAACTTAGAAATGAAACTAATCATTATGCATACCTTAGACTAGTCTAGTATAGAAGCCTATTAGGCACCTCTAGTTAGTGCTGAAGACTCAAACCTATAAAATAAATAGTCATTAACCCCTAAGTCTATTTACATTTTGTAGCATGAAGTAACTTGTGATTGTTGATGAAGGAACCTCTAACCACCTATAACTAAGAATTTTCACCCTCACCATTAATATGATGTTAAGTGAAGATATCTAGTTATAAGGTTGGTTTATATTTTAAGGCAACCAATGATACTAATACGATGAAAAGCCATGGGCGTCGTGACTGGGGAAGTTATTCCCATATATTTTATCCCCCTCCATTTATTGTCTTTTGAGGATCTAGATTTACTTTAGGGTTAGGACTTCACCACCATCAAGAAATTTTTTCTACCAAATTCTACACCCTTAGTTTAGCAATCTTTCTAAATCAAACCTTTCAAAGTGAATCTTTCAAGCCTATATTCATAAACCAAACCTTCAAACTTAACCTTCCCAATCAATCTTTTTAAACTAAACTTATCTAATCCATTTAAGTCCCCTTTAATTTTATGCTACTCCAAACTAAACCCAATTCTTTCCAACAATCTCCAATTCTAAACTTTCAGGGTGAATCTTCCATCTTGGCTTGCTTAATTCCTTTTATGAGTCTTTCCATGAAACATAATTTTTGGATTGTAAGTATCGACCTTTAAGCTTGATTCTTTTATATTTTGAACTTTGATTCATTTATCACCCTTAAAAATTCTAGCTTAGAAATTTCTAGGCTTGATCTTGAATAATATATACCAATACTATAATAATGAGTTTTCTCTAGATTTCACATTTCTGTAGATGTAGTTAACTATGAGGGCTTGCCCTTATAGTGATAATAGAAACCAGGATACAACAAAATCTATCATACACTCGTAAGCTAAGGAAAAATTATTAGTTCACACAAATCTTTAAATCTCAATGATTATTATCATCAGAATGATTAGATCCACTTTAATGTAAAATTTCTTTTTTCTTAGGGTAGTATATTTTTCTTCAAATGAAAATTTTGATCACTTATTTAAAAGAACTTTGAGATTTGTGATGTACTTACTCTAGGAAAAGCACCAACATATTTTTTTGATAAGTCTTTTAGAGACTGATTTCTATTTCTATCTTTATTATTGACTTATATTATTATCGATCAGTAGTATTTTTGTACTTCTTAAAGACAAACTATTCTTTGTTCTGTTTGACTCTCCACTCAACATACCATGGAATGGGTCCGTTAAACATCCTTAAATTATGGGTCCCACCTTGCATCTTTAAATTTTGGGTCCTTTAATTTTCTTAAGAAAACTCTATTTAGTGTGTAATTTTTTAAATTTCAATATCTAAAGATCCTTTCATTGATAGTTTTCATTTTTAAACTATGTTATATCTTAACTTTATTAAGATCCAAAGATTCGACAGTTGAATCCAATTTAATAACTTCTTTATATCCGATTGTTGGAAAGATGTCATATCTTAATCTTATTTTCTCCTTTAGAAATGCAACTAAATTAACCCTTAAAAAAATTCATCTAAATGATAAGTCAGTCATTAATTTTAAATTGAGCATTGATAATTTCAAAATGACAAGTGGTGGTTTTAGTTTTTCAATGATAAACCCGGAGATGATTATTGAAGTTAATCTTCTAATTGAATTTTACATTGAATCTATAGAAGACCTTACACTACTAAAGAAGAGAATCATTTTGGTTGTTCATTTTTTGACTAATGCTGCTATAATTTCTCATAAAGTTCTCTATCTTTCTAAACAGATGGAAAATGATAAGATTTCAAATGTTTCTAAAACTCATAATAATCTTGATGTGATGGGCGAAATCCTTAATACTTAAGAAATATTTAAGATTGGTCCATATTTCTAAAACTATTCATAGACTAATGAAAACCCAAAATAAAAAAAATTAAAATAGGAGACTACAAAAGAAGTACTTATAGGATATCAATGAAATGGAACTGGTTGAAATGGAAAATACTGTGAAAATGAACTTCATGGAAAATTTGAACAAATAATTAAAAGAGAAGAGTTCACTATTATAAAAATTCTTAAAGTTGAAGGGGGTGTTGTATCTTGAGAAGAAAATGATAGAATCCTAATTTAAAAAAGAAAAGGATTATGAATTTTGAAGGAATTCCTATTACAAATTGATAAAAGAAAGCCCGACCCTTACTATCCTAATCATAGAAAGATAGATAATACAATATCGACTTGGTCCAAGCAATTAAGGGAGATCTTCAGAAAATCCTTGTCGGTGCATATAGTGTATCGTTTATCACCCGAAGGACCTCCTATCATCCTAATATATCTTTAGAAGACCAAGAATTCACATTGATTATCACCTAATGCACTATATATATTCCTAAATATCTTAAAAAGACACAGAATATTGAGAGTTAACAGAAAATATCCCAATTGGCTATTAAGACACTGTTGACCTCACTTTTGGTTGAGGTTTAGTTTTCCCTCATTAGTAGCCTAGGATCTAGCCATAGGACTTTCCTATTGACTATTCCTAAAAAATTAGAAAGGAACCCTCACCGTTAGAAATTTTAAACTCATCCTTGCTCAACTTGAGGTTCCACATATTGGTCCTAACCTCTAGCACTTAGTAGGTGGGGTCAGTATAAGGGAGCTCAAGATGAGCCCCCATAGGACTAATTAACCTTAGGGTTGACTTTAGGTGTTGGTCTGGAGCTTGTTAACTCACTACACTCGCTGTCACCTATATTCACTCACAATCCTAAAACCCAAAAATGGTTGACTTGGATCCCTTGATCTCTTAGGAGACTCATTTAAATGGTCCTCTAAACCCACTAGTGCTAGGCTAAGGTTTAGCTAAGACCAGTACATAGAAGACAATCGGGGATTCCATTGGTCCATAGCTCATATATGGTGGTTGATACCTCAATTCTACAAAAAAAATATTCAATTTGACCTTTTACCCCCAAACCAACCCAAATTACCTAAACACCCCCACATCCCAAATTTGGCCAAAAGTCCCAATTTCACCCAAAAATATGCATGTTTGTTCAAAAATCATTTCAAACCATTTCAAAATACCCAAATTACCCAAAACCACTAACAAATTCCAAATTTACCAAAATACCCCCAAAACTTCCAAAGTTACAAAATACCCTTGGCATCCCAAACTTTCCCAAAACCTCCAAAATCACTCCAAATATTTTCAAAACCAATTTGGACCCTACAATTGAACCCAAGTTGGCCAATTTGACCATTTTGACCAAAATCCCCAAATTTCCTTTAAGGGCCCAGTTTCCCCAAATTCACCTTAAATGTCCATTCATTTGGATCCAATTTCCCTCAATTTCAATTCTAAACTAAAATTAGCCTTTCATATGACCAATATAAAACAAATCCAAGCCCAATTGGCCTATTCTTTGAGCTCAATTTTGATCTAAGTCAAACCACCAATTTTGGCTCTATGACTTAATCCCATCAAAGTGAACCCCATAGCCTTCTCAATTTGCCCCAATTTGAATTCTAAACTCTTCACAACAATCACACGCATCAAATTGAACTTTCAATTGGCCTTTGTGAAGCCTCAATTTTGTTTAATTTCAACCCTAATCCAAAAATCTCCAAATTTGCCTCAAATTTGCTGTCTCCAAATTCCACCAAATTGAATGCCTTAACCATAAAATTGACACCCAATTTATGTTGAAAAATTTTTATGACATTCTTATTGACCATTTTAAATAATCAATTTGAACCTCACCCAACCTTAGCCCAACCTAGACCCAAGTCTAGTCCAACATGCCCAAATTGACCAAAAGCCCAAAATCCTTCAAATTGAGCTTCCAATTGAACTCAAAATCATTTCAATCCTCACCAAAAATATTCAAAACAATCATCTGCATAATGTTGATTAATCAATTGGGCTCAAAGTCATGGTTAGCCTAACCCAAACCCAACTCTTAGCCATTTGGACCTAAATTGGACCCATGCACAAAAATTAACTTAGCCATCTTAAAACCATCAAATTGATGACACCACAGCCACTAAGCACACTATATGGACCAGGCTAAACCCACATAAACTAGCCAAAAAGAGTTATGGACCAATTTTCCCTTGATTTAAGCAATTTCACCCCATATTTGGCCTAAACTAAAATATCTCCTTCATCATTGCTTACCCTTGAGAGTTAACCATCATTAAACACCCCTTGACCTCCCTAAGCCAGGAAGTGACTGAACCCTGGCCAGCCACCTCCTCAGCCACTGGAAATAACCAGCCCAAGGGAGCCTCAAGTGGCCAAAGCCCAAAATTGAAACTCCCTGACTTGGCTCACTCTCGTTGGCCATTAGAGCCTTTCTTCCCTCCACCTCAGCAAGCTTTAGCACCCAAATCCAAGCCCTAAGCTCCACCAGATAGCCATGTCTTTAAATGGAGCTCTCCATGGCCAAAGAAGGTGTGTTTGAAACCTTAAGGAAACTCTTCCAAAATCTCATAAGAGCTTCTCCAAACCATCCCAAGTGCAATCTCCTTGCTCTCATCCACTGATAGCCACCCCACAGAACCAATTTCTTCTCTGAAATTTGCCTCAAAACTAGGACATATCTCTCCACATCTCTAGGTTGAACCAAACTCCAATTAATTGTTGACAGGCCATCCCCATAGTGAAAGAAGTTGATTCCCCACAGAAGCCCCTTCTCAAACAGCCTCTAACATAGCTCTAGACCAACACCTGAAATCGAGCTTAATCGAATTCATACCTAGACCATTCACCAAGGCTTGGAACTTCATTTGGAGGTTTGTTGAGACTAATCCAAGCTACCACAACCATCTGATTGAGGTCTCCCCTCTCAGATAAAGGTATTGAACTCTGTTGACCTCACTTTTGGTTGAGGTCTAGAAAACTTCTTTAGTAGCCTAGGTCTAACCATAGGACTTTCCTATTGACTAGTCTTAGAAAATTAGAAGAGGTACCCCACCATTAGAAATTCAAAGCCTTTCTCTTTACTCAACTTGAAGTTTCACATATTGATCTTAACCTCTAGCATTTAGTAGGTAAGATCATTATGAGAGAATTCAAGAAGAATCCCTATAGGATTACTTGACTTTAGAATTGACCCTGGGTGTTGACTTGGAACT
>JXCR01133283.1:18094-39135 GCA_002079205.1 Phalaenopsis hybrid cultivar
AAAGAAAAACGTCCTTCCGAAGCGGGCAACGGGATTTCAATTCCGATGACCGACAGCTTCTTAACGGGCAAACCCCACACCAAAAATAGTGCCGACACCTATCANGACAGCTTCTTACGGGCAAACCCCACACCAAAAATAGCGCCGACAAACCCCAACCCTAAACCGAGCTTGTTTTGACCATCCATATGTATTTATTGTATTTCATACCATATAAACTGTATAGATGTGTTTGTCTTGAGTAGATGAGGGTTTTGGAACAAACTCTACGCGATTTGGTTGAGTCTAGGCCAAGATCTTTAGGTTTTAGTGTCAATGGCTCATGGGTTAGGTCACTTGGGGCCGATAACAAAGAGCCCTCTGATCGCGTGTGTATCCAATGAACGAAGGAGATCAAGCCAGACAAATCCATGGTGCATAAAGTGCAGTCTGCGTGGTAGCTGAGGGGGATGGCAGCGTCAAATGGTAGAACACTGTGTATTTTTTCGGAGCTGCCTAGGATCCAGTCAGTGCCGCGTAGATAAGTAAAAAAATAGGGATTTTTGAATTATTTTAAATGTCTAAACTTTAAAAATCCATATCTTTCTCTAGAAAAATGAAAAAAATAAAATAAAAATACCCTCTTGCTCAGTGAACAGAGGAGAATAATATGGATGAAAATCAAAATTATTTTCTCACTCATTGATTTTTAATTAGTTAAATACTCTCTATGGTATTTTATTTCTCTATGGCTTAAAACATTTCACCATGGCTTGAAATTTTTAGGGTTTGTTCCTCATGATAGAGGTCATGTATTCATGTTTTTCTAAGGTTAGAGGGCACCTCTATGCTTATAACCCTAATTTTTAAGCTAAGGTGAACATTTTGGCTTAGTTTAATTATATAAACCAAAATACCACTTACGACTTGAAAAATTATGAGAACAATTTTAGTAGGTTTCCTGTGGTTAGAGAAATTTAAGAAAAATATTGTGATGCTTTGAATCATTTTGTAAATTTTTATACTTAGTTAATTGTAAATACGTTGTATTAATTTTTGTAAATTAAATACATATAAAAAATTAACAAAATAAATTCCACATTATTCATAAAATCATGTTTACCCATTGTAAAAATATGAAAATTATTTGACTTAGTCTAGGCAATAAAATGTTTTTTTAAGGAAACCTTGCTTTTTGTATAAAAAATGATTATATTAAATTAAATATGCTTAGAAAAATTATGAAAATTATTTTTCTGAGTTTCTTATGATCAGGACCATTTTATAAAAATAAAATCTACTTTTGTGAAAATATTTCATTTTTAAAATATACTTTGAATGAAAAATAATTAAAATAATAAAAATTTTAAAAATTACAAAAAATGATTCAAAATGAGTGGGAATGTCCCCTGATAACTTAGAATTAATTGGGAGATTTTTCCTAATTTTTTTAAGTTAAAAATAAATTTTAAAGCCTTAAAAATGAGTTTTTCATATTTTCTCACTAAAATAATTTTATTAAATAAATTAAAAATCACAAAAATATAAAATTTAATTATCTGAGTTTTTTGAAATAAGAGGAGTCTAATAAAAGTATAAAAAAATTTTTGTAATTAAAACACTATTTTCTATTTAAATAAATCATGAACATTGATCTAAAATTAAACAATAAAAAAAGAAATTTGATTAAAAAATCATGAAGTTTTGCCTAAGTTTTTATCTAACCTTAGGAAACCTCTAATAAATTTTCCATAAATATAAATTTTATTTTGGATAATTAAATAAATTAACTTTTGAAAATCCTATTTTCTAAATTTAAATAATTATCTAAATTAAATCAAAATTTAAAAATCCACATATTCTCCTCTAAAACTTTAATGACGTCATGGATATGACACTCTAACCCTCAAAGTCATTTGAGTTGTGTTTAGTGAGTTATGATGTGAAGTACTCCAAGGGCAAAGTGGTAATTTTAGACTTTGGTGCCTTAATCAAAATTTAGGATTAATCAGAGATAAATGAGTAACTTTGATCCTAATAAACATGTTTGGATTATTAAAATAGAATGGGATTGTAAGGTAGAAACTCACCCACCACCTTTGCATAACATCAATAGATAATAATCTCCCCTAATCTTCATGACTTGGAAGTTAAGTAATATCAAAAGTTTCTTAAGTGAGAGACTTAAGCTAAAAAGATGATAGTTTACTTTCCTTAAGCCCAAAATTGATGATAATGTGATCTTTAAATGAAAATACATGGCACTTAAACTAAAATCTTAACCTTCACCAAATTCCCCATTATGATTGCTAAGAGCTTGGTAGTGACCTAGGCTCGTGATCTAAGCTTAATTGATTTAATTTAAAAGATAATTGGGTTGATAATCAATATCTTTGAACACTCTAAGTCCAACTTTACTTATGGGCATCACAATCTTAAATGACTTAAACTTACCTTAAGGGTACACACCCATATAACTCTTAAGTAAAACATCAATTGACTAATTGAGTATTCTATCCTCAGGATATTTAAATTTTCAAGTAACACTCAAACTCGAATGATTATTTGAACATTATGATAAGATCAAAATGAATTCTGGATATTTCGGGAGATATTCAAAGTGATCTAGGGTCACACCTTGAACATTTTGAAATCTATTGGATATTCTGAAGGACAAATTGGACTTGCCATATTTTGTTCTAAAATTACCCACTAGGATCTTCCGAGATTCAGCTAAATCATAACTTGGAGTTTGGTAGCTAAACCTTTATCTCCTCATGCAATTTAAATTCCTTACAATATTATGTATATATCTTGCAAGTACTGACCTTTCAGGTGGTAGAAATAACAATTGCAACTAAATTAAGAAGTCTCTATCGGATGATCGGGAATCCCTCGGAGGAGTTAACCTAAGGTTGCTAATGAGACTTCATACAATTTAAATGAAAGTATGGAACTCATTAATTCGAGTTTAGTAAATTCATTTGGACTAAGTGAATCCGATAGAAAATTATGGTATCAGAATGAAGGAATCGTAGGATCCTAATCGGTGCGCTCTAATCAACTTTAACATCTCCCATAATATTTCAATGACCATAATCATAGGGCCATCTGATTTGACATCATAACTTGACACATTAGAAAACTTAAACTCATCATGGTGAAGAGCTTGGAGCTAGCACGGTGGGCAGCATTACCATCTTCAAACAGTAAAACCTGTCTACATCAGCTAAACTATTCCTTCCTTAGAATTAAACAACCAAGCCATAGGACTTTGAGGTGGTTTGATTATGCAACATAAATCCTCAACTCGTCTTTAGGCCTTTGTATAGCTCTGTTGTACAATTTAAGCCCTCACTCATCATAGAATTCTGAGGTTGTCGTTATTCACGACCTAAATTCTCATATCTTCCAGGCTATTTACGTGATCGTTTCACACAAATGTAAGCCCTAAACAAATAAAATTGACAAAATGTAACACTCAAATAATTTCTCCTCAAAATTGAAGTCAAACAATGGGATAGACTGGGAAGTCACCGAGGTTCTCCTTCGGATCTGTGACATCCCCTAGTTCTTCCTCCTTTAGATTCTGCGGTAAATGTTCCAAAATTGAACCATTCCCCTTTCACACATCTTTTTTTCGGATTTCCTTAAAAAGTCCTATCTATTTGACCTCTTTGAAGATAATATTTTCTTGATTTTTATCGAGATTTTTCTTAGGTGACTTTGGTTATCTAAGATGTAATTAACTATATGGGCTTACCCTTATAGGAAGCTTTTCCGAACCCATCTTAATATAAATTCTATTTAATTCTTCGTATTAAATACGGAAACTTGTCGGCAAATAAAATGGTTTTGCAGACCAAACGGATGTCATATATTTCTTAGTTTACATGATCGAGTCTCATCCTCAAGTCTTGTGTTTATCTTTCGGGATAGATACAAGGTTTGAGGTACAGTGCTCTGTCATTTAAACTATGAAAAATATGGGGTCAGTTTGATTTCATATATTTCTAAACTATATATATATATATATGTAAATTAAATGTCTTTTCAAAGCGGGCGACTGAATTTTGATTCCGGTGACCGACAGTTTCTAACGGGCAACTCTTCAACCAAAATAGTGTCGATCAGCTTCTGGCGACTCTGCTGGGCACTAGCTTTTCTCTCCATTTAAATCAAGAAATATTATCTTCATACATCGGTAATGTGTTCATGTCCCTCATGAACCAAATTACCTTTCTTTTGTTGACATGCTTTAACCATTTCTATCTTGGGAAAGTACAGTCAACGCTTTGGACTTCAGGACCGTCTGTTTGACCACCTTTGAACAAAGGGGTTCAGGAGGCTATTAAGGACTTTTTAATCTTCATGTGGGGTCAGGCCCCAAATAGGTGTGTCGGTGGACTAGTTCCACCTGAGCACTGTGCATTGTTAAGTTGGTCCCGCACTGGGTCCTGAACTTCACTTTTTCCCTTTCGAGTTTGATTTGCTGTTTTGCAAATTAAATAAAATCGTGTCGTGCTTCGCGTGATCTTTAAATTTTCCTTATATTATTTAAATATTTCTACTTCCAAACAGTTTTTCACTAAAATTTTAAAGCCTCCACAAATTAAATAAGAACTTACCCGGTCTACAGATCTACCTCTGTCAATTTGTAGTGCTCGCACTAAGATTACGAGGTATTGACCAAATAACTAATCACAGAGCTTTTTCTTTTAAAGTTGCTGCAATGGCGTTCCCAACGCTCAATTTCTCTTGCAACCTACCGACGAGCCTCGGTGCCCGCACTGTTGCTCCCACTATCAAGTTTGGAGCAAGATTTGAAGATCTAGAGGTCATTCTAGGGAAAGCCCCGTTCGCCATAATGAAAGTCGCCACTCCACACGTTCAAGAACCATCTGCCGAGTTTAACCTGAACTACCCTCAGGATTTTCCTTCTTACAAGAAGGTCAAGACTACTGCCACCATGGCACCTACCAAGCTTGTTGTTCCCATTGCTTCTAAAGGAAAAGTACTTATGATCTTTGAAGACCCGATTGAAGGATTGGTTATCCCGCCATCATTATTCAAAATCAGACCAAGTTTGAGGACTACACCGTTAACCCGAACCCAAAGGAGAAACCATAACAAGAAGTTTTGGAAGGATACTAAAGCCTAGATTTTTGAAGTACCTGTTGATGAAAATCCTCACCAAGATGTGTCAGCATTGTCAGAGACCTATCCACTTCTACAAGGGAGTAGGTTCCATCCCTTAATGGACACTAACGGGCACGAGAGTATCCAGAAGATCGTTGTTGCTTTACCATCAATTCATGGACATGGTGGAGAGAGGAAGAAGCCTGCTCCTATCATCCGAGTCAGTTCAGTTTTTCAGAGACTAGCTGCTAAAGAATGTTGTTCAGTTGGCGAGTTACTCAAACGAGTGGGACGTGCAATATCCCCCTCGCATTATTAAAGAAATTCTAAGGGACGTTAGAACTGCCAGACGATCTCAAAAATCAACTGAAGCTTTGCTTGTTCACATTCTCATTTGGTTTCATTTTGGAAGCAGAGTTGATACCATCACAATTATTACTGATTCTATCATTACTACACCCGCGGGCTGTCGACCACTTAAGTCACGTTTGGGTCCAAGAATTCTACCAATCACCCACCTCAAGGATGTTCTTAAAGTCCCAAAGAAAAAGATGAAGAGATTGGTCAGTACTGTATCTGGTCCGCACCATGGGGAGCATACTTTTCCTCGACATACCATTGTTCCTACCGAGACACTCTGTCTCCAAACATCACCATCAAAGAAAAATGTATGTATACACAAGGTCACTGTACCGATACAGTCCAGTAAGCCTGCAGGGCAATATCATGGAATGAAGCCAGGGTCCAAAGTATTTGACATTATCGCAGCAATTGCTAACGAGATGGAGCATGTGGAGGAGGTCCAGCAGGGTCTTCTAGAACTTAAACAATCCAAGAATCAATAATTGAAGAAAAGGTCAAAAAGCTAAGGATTGAGATTTCCAATTTGGCCTTAGAACATGGCGTTTCCATTTATGATGATGATAATTTTGACTTTAACGAGTACCTCGAAGAGGATTTCATGGATATCCATGTCATTGAAACCAGAGCCGCTGCATCTGCGCGCGATGCTCAACCTTTCGTCAAAGAGAACGTCATAGATGAGCTGCGTAGGGCTATCTTCTTAAGGATTGAGCAAGTCAGCTAATTCAAGAAAAGAATGAAAGAGATGGCCGCAGCCATGATTGTCATGGCCATAGTTCAAAGACAATCTCAACCCCCACAGTTAGCTTCTCCAGAAGTCAATCAAACGGAGATTACATATCATAGAAGAAAGGAGAGAAGTTGCCTCAACAAACAAAGATGAGCAATAAAGGAAGGATTCTCCATTAAGCGCCTTACCAGAAAAGGAATTTAAGTAAATGATCAAATAAGTTCGGGAGGCCTTAACCCAATCTAAGGGTGGTGCATTGGTTTTAAAGGGTAGACCTTACCCAGAGGAGTTCAATGTCATACCCTACCTTAAGGGTTTTGGTTGCCAAACTTTAAGATATTCAACGGGACTGAAAATCCCAGACAGCATATAGCACATTTCTTAGCCAGTTGTGGTAATACTGGAGGTAACAAAGCCTTGATTTTTTGTCAATTTGTCAGTAGTCTGTCAGAAATCACTTTTGATTGGTATGTCGAATTACCCAACAGATCAGTCAAGACGTTCACCGAGCTAAAACAATTATTCATGAAAAGATTTGTTAGAGCACAACATCACTTCTCTATTGGAGATCTCATAATGGAAAAGCAGAAGCCCAACAAGACTTTAGTGGACTATATTTTGAGGTGGAGAAACCTTAGCTTGAAATGTGAACCTTACCTACTAGAACATCACGCGATTGAAATCTTGCTCAAGAGCATTCACGGGCTAGTAGCTTTCATTCTCAAGGGACTCACCATTAAATCCTTTGAGAAGCTACTTGGCAAAGCCAACAGTCTTTAAGAAGAAATAAAAAATATGGATTCTCATGAGAAATCCAAAGCAACCAGAATATTTGAAAAAAATCAGGAACAATGGAAACTGTCGATAAAGAAAAGCAACCAATGATGATAAATGCAAAAAATCCTCGTCAATCTTCATCACAACATACTCAAAAATAGACACAACAATACGAACAGTCTAGCCAGCCACCGCCTCTGGGAGGAACACACCAAGCAGAGTATAAGAGAATATCATTGACAGAATGACTGAAAGTGGTGTACTCCTTTAAAGATGAAGTCGTACCCAAAATGTTTAGAAGTCTGATGAAGAAGCCTGAGTTCAGACTACCAGATCCGAAGAAATTAGAAGAGGTCGATAAGAAGGATCAACTAAATTATTATCAATATCACAGATTGCTTGGACACACTATATAAGAATGCTTTATCTTCAAGGATTGGCTCGAGAAAAATCTTAAAGAAGAAAATATAACGATCCCAAAATAATATTTAAAAGAACCTGAAAAAGGTTCCATAAATATGATTTCGGCTAAGCTAATCTCTCTGATTGACCCATATACTGGAAAAGATGGATGAAGTACAGTTTGGAGCAAATCGTCCAACAGAATGCTTAACCAGATCCAGTATGCATCAAAACAAACTCCTGTTCAGAGTCTTCAGCCTGCAAAACCCGAGATGAAGATTTCGCCAAAAGATCTATCATCGTCAAAAAAGAAGAAGAAGAACACCACCACAAAGACTGATAACACAAAGGGTAGGATAGGGGCTACCTTTACTAGATTAGTTGTCTCGGATTCGAGAAAGAAATTTCTCAAACGCCTAACCTTGTATGAATATCTTTTTACACCTCCGAGGTCTTATGAATATAACAATTACAATTTCAGCTGTGTTTTAACTATTTATGGTGATAACGTAGCTGATTTTGACAAATCTAGCTTCAATCTCGATTCCCAAAATGATCCTCAAATCATACTCGAGTCCGATGAACTCATTTACAAGACTGAAGAAGACATCGAAAATACCTCTTACGACAGTGCTCGGAGTGAAGAACAAATCCTCGAGCGCCACGGTGCATCACTCACCATTTACTTAGATCTTTTCAATTAAGAAGAAATACCAAAAGATTTGATAATTGTATCTCAAGAAGAAGAAATTACAGAAGTGAACATAAGGAGCGAGAGAGTGTTATCCCCGAGAACAACTCCAGTAGATAAAGGAAAGAAAATAGTAACTCAAGAAGAGCTTATTCCACCTCCACTAGTGGAAAACACACATAATCAAGAGAAAATTAGAGGATCCTACAAAGTGGATTACAACGTGCTCACTCATCTTAGGAAGTTGCCAGCCAAATTAAGCATCTACAATGCTCTAATCCTGTCGAAGGAGATGAGAGAGTCTCTGGTTATAGCTTTGCTTGACCCAGAGATTTGCTTAGCCTAGTTGGCTAGCACATCTTCTGATGAAATTTGCTCGTTGAATGAACAACCTGACATAACCTTCACAGTTGAAGATTTGCTACTCGGTACCGCGGACCATAATCATCCGCTCTATATCTCCGTTAACACCGGCAGATTTGTGTTCCAGAGTTTTAGTAGATCTTGGAGCATCACTCAACTTGATGATCCTACAGACATTGACCTATCTAGACATTGAAGCTCAAGAGCTTACAACCGATAAAATGATGCTTAGAGGATTCAACCAAAAGGGAGGGAGAGCCCTTGGATCAATTACATTACATATGAATATTGGAGACCTAGTAACAACCGCAAAATTCCATATCATCGACGCTGAGACCACTTTTAACGCTCTACTGAGTCGACTATGGATTCATGAACACAACATGGTTCCATCGTCTCTACACCAATGCATTAAGTACTACAAGGAAGGAAAAGAACATTACATCAAGGGAAATTTACAGTAGTTTTCAGTTCATGAAGTTGGCATTCATGAAGATGTCGCCAACTATGCAGCTCTAAAGAAAATTGTCTTCTCTCATGAAATTGTGACAAGTAAAAGTGAAGATTCAAAAGAATTACAATGGCAGGGCCATTCAACTCCGCTTCAACAATCTTCCACCACTCTCTTACAAAAAATTGGTCGGGGTTCTTTTAGTTCGCGCACTCGAGGTCGAGGCCGGCGACGTGGATGAGGAAGAACCAATTTAATTGTTGGACGGACTAGGCTGACCATCAACATCAACATGGAAGAAAATTCTGATGAAGACAATTTTAAAGATAAAATAAAGATGACAAAATAGAAGAAACCTCAGTAAAATATATCTTTAGAAGACACAGAGTAAAACAAATATGAGACAATGTTTTATTACATAAACCACTATATAAACATCATGAAACTTACTCCAATTCTCTCTCAAAAGGTTCAGAGTTTAGAGGTCAAGGAGGTCCGTAACACTGGTTCAAATACGATCAAATTTTATCGTGTTTCTACTTCTACTAAACTTGAAAACCATGTAAATTTGGATGAGAATCTTAATAAATTAATAGAATTACCTTTTGGTTACTTTTTGCCTTGACAAAAGTTAATTTAACTAGGACATTTGCCAAAAAAAATGCCAAAAGATAATCTACAATCTTTTAAAAAATTATGGGACGTTAAAAGTTGAACTCCCAACTCGAAAGAGGGTCTCGAATTTGGTACAATTGGACCAGTCAATGATTTAAAATTTTGTATGGTTGTTACTAGCAAATTAGAAGAGGACTACCTCGATATAGAGGATGACTCTACTGATCAGCTAATAGAAGATGCTACACCATAATTTGAAGAAGAGATCAAGTCAACTGTCGATGAACTAAAGGAAATTAACCTCGGGACAGTGGAGCAGCCCCGACCTATATTTATAAGTTCTCTACTAAACGATGAAGAATCTAAAAAATTGATCAAACTGTTAATGGAAGTCAAAGATTGCTTCGCATGGAGTTACGATGAAATGCCAGGACTGTCAGCAAAAATTGCAGTTGATAAGGTCAGGGTGGACAAAGATACGACCCCGGTAAAACAAGCTCCCAAAAGAATGCGCCTAGAAATAGAGCAGTAAGTCATTGTTGAAGTGAAGAAGTTAATAGACACTAACTTTATAAAAGAAGATCAATACCCCACATGGTTAGCTAACATTGTACTTGTTAAGAAGAAAAATGGACAAAACCGTGTATGTGTCGACTTCAGAGAATTGAACAAAGCATGTCCAAAAGGTGAATTTTTGTTGCCGATACTAGAAATGAAGGTGGACATTGCTTTTAAACATGAAATTTTCTCCTTCATGGATGGATCATCGGGGTACAATCAAATCAAGATGGCTCTAGAAGATGCAACACTTACAACCTTCAGAACACCTATCGGTATTTTCTGCTACACAGTGATGCTGTTTGGATTGAAGAATGCTGTAGCAACATATCAATGAGCTATGACAAAGATTTTTTATGAGCTCATTCACAACCAAGTGGAATACTACGAGGATAATTTGGTCATCAAGAGTAAACAAAAAATAGACCATTTGTACGATTTGAGGATCGTGTTCGAACGGTTACGAAGATATGACCTTAAAAAGAATCCCTTAAAGTGCGCCTTTGGCGTTACCTCAGAAAATTTTCTAGGATTCGTTGTACGTCATCAAGGAATCGAGATCGACCCAGATAAGATTAAAGCTATCTTGGAAATGCCTCCACCCAAAACCTTGAAACAACTAAGTTCTTTCTAAGGGAAGTTGACATATCTGAGACACTTTATTTCTAATCTCTCAGGTAGGGGTCAGCCCTTCTCGACATTAAATAAAAAGAACCCCAAATTTATTTGGGAAGAGAAATGCCAGCGGGCCTTTAACGATGTTAAAAAATATTTAATTACACCTTCTATTTTGGCAGCCCCTATCCCTGGAAAACCGTTGATACCCTTAGATGACTCTCTTGGAGCTCTATTAGCCCAAGTCAATGATGAGGGTAAAGAAAATGCACTCTACTACTTGAGTCTTCGTCTAATATCGATGGAGATAAGATATCCACCTATTGAGAAGCATTGCCTTGCTTTAGTCTTCATCTCTTAGAAGCTTAGACACTACATGCTTTCTCATAAGCTTACCCGAATTTCAAATGTTAATTGATTGTAATATTTGATGACCCGATCAACACTTTCCGGACGTCTAGCAAGGTGGTCAATTATTTTATTGTAATTTGATATAACTTTTGTTCCCCTCCGTGCTATCAAGGGGAAAATTTTTGCAGATTTCCTTGTTGCACACCCACCTCCAACTGGGTCCACCCTTATGACGAACTATAAGATGAACAAGTATTACAAATGGATTTCTCCAGTGCGCAACACTGGGAGATGTACTTTGATGGAGCTTCATCGGCCAGAAAGGATAAAGGATCAGACACAGTTATACCAGGTAAAGCAGGAATCGGTTTGGTTATGCAACAGAAATCCTCACCATACCTTTAGGCTTTGTATAACTTTGCTATACAATATAAGTTCTAACTCGTCTTAGGATTCTGAGGTTGTCGTCTGTCACGACCTAAATCCTCACATCTTCCAGGCTATTTGTGTGATTGTTTCACACAAATGTAAGCCGTAAATTAATAAAATTGGCAGGATGAAACACTTAAAAAATTTCTCCTCAAAATTGAAGCCAAACAATACAATATATAGGGAATTCACCGAGGTTCTCTTTTAGATCTGTGAAATCCTCTAGTTCTTTCTCTTTTGGATTCTACAATAAATGTTCCAAACTTGAACCATTCACATTTCACCCCTCTTTGTCTGATTTCGTTAAAAAGACCTATCTTTTTGACTTCTTTGAAGATAATATTTTCCTGATTTTTATCGAGAGTTTTCTTAGGTGACTTCGGTTATCTAAGATGTATTTAATTATAGGGACTTGCCCTTATAGGAATCTTTTCCAAACCCATCTTAATATAAATCCTATTTAATTCTTTGTATTAAATAGGGGAACTTGTTGGCAAATAAAATAGTTTTGCAGACCAAATGGATGTAATATATTTCTTGGTTTATTTGATCGAGTCTTATCCTCAAGTCTTGTGTTTATCTTTCAAGATAGATATAGGGTTTGAGGTATAGTGCTATTTCATTTAAACTATGAGAAATATGGGGTCGGTTTGATTTCATATTTTTCTAAACTATATATATATATATATNTGATGTAGAATTGAGAGAGAGCAAGAGAATACATCCTCCTTCTTCCCTCTTTTATTTGTTTTTATATACTTAGGAGTTCATATACCCATGTTGGGGTCTAAAAAATAAACATTATACTAGGTTATAAACTATATAGTACAGAGTTTGAGCAAACTCATTGTTGACAAAATTGTTGGTTTGAACTGTCATGATGTAAATAAATGACAGTATATATGATGACAGATAAAAGTCATCTTCTTTATGCCTCAGAGAATTGATATCTTCTCTTGGAGATGGTTTTTGGCTCTCTAGGTTTAACTATTATTCAAAATGAAGACTATATGTGTTACTAGTCATTAATTCTATGACCGACCTTCTTTGTAGCTGAAGAAGTTTTTGCCCTTGGTTATTTTGTTACCTTCCTTTGGAATATGTTCCTCCATCGGATTGACTTCTTTTTTGTATAAGATGCCCTTGAACTTAACTTTTTGAGTATTTCTGCTGGAGCATTTTGGGCTGCACCGATTAGTTGTTTTTCTATAAAGGATGATATCTAAGGTTTTACTAAGCATCCTTGCGATTGAAAGATTTTAGTTTTGTGATTTCTTTTTAATCTTGAGCTAAGGTTCTGAGCAATGGTCTTGATGTGTTGTACCTTCATTGTTTTTTTGTACATTTAGTTCTAAACTATTTCACTTTTTGTGTTCAGATTTTTTTGGGTTGCATGGTATTTTTGTTTTCTCTTTTTTTCTTCCATATCTGTTAGTACAAATAAAGATGTGTGTCTTCATTTTTTTCCAAAAAAATAAACTTAGCCAGTTCAATTTTGACTTAATTTTCAAATTTGGCTACTCTCTGGGTCACTCCTTAGGTTCTCCTCATTAGTTTATCAATTGCAGTATTATACATTTTATCCATTGTGATACTTATTGGAGCAAATCATTTATATTTAAGAGTGAATGATCACTCTTTAGCCTTAATGATAAATTTCACTCGAAGAATATTTTGATATTCATTATTTGAAAGCTTAGTTTTAAGAATATAAACCTGCAATTAAGATTCATAGTCAACATGACCATCATAACAAAATTAATTGAAATAATTATATCATAATTTGTTTGAGTTTAGTTTATCACTCAAAAAAAATATAGAATGACTAAAGTAAACTACAGTTAAGACTCACAGTCATGTCAACTCCAATTTTTGTAAGGAGAAGAATCGGGTGCATCTATGAAGGTTCAAATTTATCAACCACGATTTTTATCAATAGAAGGATCAGAACGACTAAATTGAAACCTACGACTTTGCACTATAAATAGAAGGGCCTGTTAAAAAGAGAGCTATATGCATTTAATATCGGTCATTTAGAGAAATAAATTTTGTAAAATCTAAATATTGGCAAGTTTATCAATGTATGGATCATTATAGGTTAATTTCATCTTTTGACTAATGTAACATTTTCACAAGCTAAGTTTAAGAACTTAGAATTATAATCGGAACGCGCACGGGTGATTCTTTATTTAAAGCTTTCAATTTAGCGATTAGCCAGCATGTATATGTCCTGCGAATTTCATGATAAGTATATCTTCTAATATTCAATCATTCATTCGAAGCAAAGCATTTGTTCCTCGCTTGTAGAAAGTGTTATATCCTTTTCCAAGCACCTGCTTGAGTCCATATTTCACTCAACTTCTTCAAAGCAATAGGCAATATTGCCAAAATGTCCGTTAAAAGGGACATATTCATGAATGCAGATGAAAATTAGGTTCATTTCAGGTTTTGTTCGTACTTGCTGATTAATTATTGGGTTATATGTTGTTTTTTTTATTGCTTTCAATTCTCATTCACCATTATGTGTATAAAGTTCAAGTGTTCATCTTTTTTTTTATTCAATCTTATATTTAGTCATTTCTAAGTTCAAACGATCATTTATTATGTTCATTTTCGATCATTTCACTCTAAATTTCGGTAGATAGAGAGATAATTTGAGTGTAGATTACTTTGGTTGTGCTGAAAGTCTATTATATTCACTGTACTTTGTTATTTAAATCACGAAGAGCCCTCTTTTTATAATCTTAATGCTACAAATATTCTCATGCAATATCTTTTACTAACGGGTGATCTTAATGGCAGTCACGACGAATCCACTTCGAGTCCCGGAACATCTCATTAGTCGGAGTACTGATTGAGCTTCTCAACATTCAAACATTTCTTATCTTATTTATTTGCATTCCAAAAATAATCACTTTGATTTCATATTTCCCATTTGAATTTTTAAGACAACAATCTTGAAAACCTAAACCTTATAAAACATTAGCCACTACTTTCAACGAAGAGTGCAGACAATAGCTCATCACTCTTAAAATGTAATTAATTATATAGGTTTGGGGTTGTAGGAACTAATATACAACAACAACAACAACAAAGCCTTAATCCCACTACGTGGGGTCGGCCACATGAATCCTTTTTCTCCNCTTCTCCGCGCACCGAGGGTTTTTGGAATTTGGGGGACGGAGATATAAGACAGAGAGGAGGGCTTTGGTTTTTATATTACCCCCAAACTCTAATATATTTACATTTATACCATAAAAATTTTATTTTTTTTTCAATTTCTAACCCCCAAATTTTTCATACTACACCAAAAACCTCACAATTTTAACTTTAAAAAAAATAAAATACACACTTCCTTGCATGAATAAGGTAATATGTATTTAAAAATTAAATTTCCTCTGCTATAAAGGTAAATATATTATAATTGAATATTACATGGTCACAATTAAATAAGATATATTAACGAAATTTTTAAGCTAATTAAATTAATTACTAAAAAAAAATTTAAATGATATGATATTATTTATGATTTAATTTAATTTAATCATACTTTTATATTTGATTGATTTTATGAACTGCTTAATAATAATTAATCCGAATATTAATCACGGCTATTAAAATTTAATCAGCAATATAATAAATTATAAGGAATTTATTAATTAGAAAAATTAATTTCAACTCAAACAAATTTAAATCGTGCATATTTATCTATTTATTTATGCTTTTATATTCATTTTTTTAAAATTTATTCAATTTTCATAATTAATAATATATATTATAAAATTAGTTGTTAATTTAATCATAGTAATTAGCTTAATCACAATAAATGCCCCAATCATATTAATCCTTAAATTCTTTATATTAATTGTTAGTTGAGATATATAGTTAAATTAATTGTGATTCTATTTGTCCAATTTAGGTTTATATATGATATTTATCAAATTTGATGTCATCAAGAAAAATTTATTATTTGGTGTGAATTACTATGCTTCTTTACCAATAATCAGTCCAAATTCAAATTCAATCTCATCTAGGGGCATGATTTCAACATGTTTATATTTAAATTAAGCATCTCGACAAAGGAATGCAATAAGCTCGGGCTCCCTTAATTATGAGGACATTAAGACTCTCAAATCACAAAAAAATCTCTATAATCAAGGGGAGTCAATATGGGTCATTCTGATAAGGTGGTTCAAGGAGTTATGCGTCAAAGGACTAAAACGTTCCTCACTTAGAGATTATAAATAGACCGACCTCCTCTCTCTACTTGAGGGAGAGGAGGAGTAGAATTTCAATGATGTTATGGACTGAAAACTCAACAGTAACTTCTGACCTCCGTAGAGGCCAACCATTGTCGATCACGGCCCTTCGAAAGCCTCTGCTGGTCATCGCCAGTAAATTCAATTTGCTAATGATGCATTAAATACGATGTAATGAATAACATCATATTTAAGGCTTCACAGTACCTTCCGACCTCCGTGGTCGCGAACGACCCTACTTGTTAATATTGTATCTCAAATATGGTCATAACATATAATGTCATATTAAGGACCAGTGATAACATTTAGCCTCTGTAGACGTTGATGACAATTGTTTGTATATGGCATATCATTAACAAGGTTGTGATGTATTTAATACCCCACAATAACTTTGAACCACATTAATCGTTGAACTACATTAATCACTGACCTAATCCAAGGACCACTGCCTATTAGCGCCAACAGCTTACAAACGTCGCACCCAAAATACTATTGTTGTTCCGAGCATCTATATTTTCCTATACATTATATAAATATAAATGCAATGTTTAGTACAAAATTATGGTCACATTCTTCCTAAGAGAAAAGGTCCATACTGCAACCTATATAGCTAGTTTCTACTGCAGCTTCCTACTACAAATCTATGACCAACTAATGTTACTGCATCTACCAACTATGACTTATGTAATCAACTATTACCTATGTGACTAATTCTTACTACAATTATCAAACAAACTACGACCTATGTAGCTAACTACTACTGTAGCTTCTAATTGTGACATATGTGACAAACTAATAATATTGCAGCTATCAACTATGTCATATGTGACCAACTACGACTTATATGTCTAACTGGTACTGTAATTAGCAAATAGAACTTATGCGGCCAACTACAGAATATATGGTTAATTGATATTATAACTATCAACTATGGCTCATCTGAGCAACTACGACCTATATAGATAGGTACTACTACAACTTCCAACTAAAAAATATGTTATTATTTGATACTCTTGCTACTATTAACTGCAACCTATGTGATCAATTACTTCTACAGCTTCCCACTACGGCATCTGTGGCAAATTAATGTTATTGTAGCTATCAACTACAACATATGTGGCCAATCACTACTATAACTTCTGACAACGGTCTTTGAAAACAATTGACACTCTTGCAGGTACCAACTACATTCAATGTGACATGTTCCAACTACGACTTCTATGGCCAACTAACATTATTTCAACCATCGAAAATAACCTTTATGACTAATTACTGTCTTTTTAGCAACAAACTACGACCTTTGTGGATAAAAATTATTATTACAACCAAAAACCCACTTATTGTAACCCATTAATGATTATTATAGTTAAACTTTATTGTGCATATGCAATTAACAACATTGTAATTTCATCTTCTCCAATTAAGGAAAAGAGTGGACTCATATACATAAGATCACATTGTGGATTACTGTAACTGAGCTAGCCCTGTGATTTTTCCTTTTNTTTGTGGATTATAATGTTTCAATTCGTATTTTTTTTTTCACTACAGACATTGTGAGTATTTAATTTATCATTGTGGTTAGATTCTTTCAAACATTTAAGCTTACAAATATGGGTTAGCAAGTGCTCATTTATTTCTCAAATTCAAAAGAAATTTAATGTCATTTGCCTTTTTAACTTCAGTTTAATATCACACTACAATANTGACCGACATCTTCTAATGGACAACTCCTCAACCAAAATAGTGCTGACAGACACAAGATAAAGTTTGTGTGTCACCTCCATATAACTGATGTTGGAGCAAACACCTCATCTTCCCACTTCGCCAACTTTGGGAAAAATATCAAAAAGAAAAAAAAGCAAAATCTGAAATATAGTCTATCTTAAAAGATACAAAAAATTGAAGAAGAGAATATTAGGGAAATCAACACTTTATTGGATCAAGATAATGTTATGAAAGAAAATCAAGAAATGAAAAAAGTTGGTAATAATAAAAAGCTTAAATATGTCACAGTCAATCTAAAGCATATTAGAGGTTCCAATATATTAAATGTTGAATGAATTCAAAGCTATGCCACACATAAAACTCTATTAGAAGGAAGAGTTATGGATGTTGAAATTACATCCTCTATAAAGGATATGATAAGATGATATTGATAGTCAAGATGTATGGTTTATGAGGGTATAATACCACAGAGCCAAACATTTTCTAAATTAGTTAAGATAAAAGGATGAACAAATACATAGGCCAAAAATGAGATTGAAATAAATATTAGTATCAACACATATAGTTAAAAATGAAATTCTAATAATTGTAGAAACACGTGATCAAGATGTTGTGGTGGAAGAAAGTACTAGACCTATTGCAACTCAACATCTTCAAAATCAACTAAGGCAAATAGATGAGCAAATAAAAAGATTTGAGAAAAGGATATACAAAGTGTTCATTCCAATACCTATAATTAAATATTAGATTCCCATTCTAACAAGCATGTGGAAGTAGAGAAATCCAAAGCTGCATGAATAATTGAGAACCTAAAGATAACAATAACTAAGGATGAAGTCTTCAAGAGGAATTCAAAATCATTCATAATTCTATAGAAAGATTTGAAATCCTCAATTGAACAACAAGTAAAATAAACCTTAGCTTAGTCTAGAGGTGATTTACCATTACTTAAGGAGAGACACTACCTTGAAGAATTTGATGTGTTGCAATACCTTAAATGAATTGTAACACCAACCTTTAAGGTATTTGATGAAACTGGTTACATAGAACAACAATTTCCACATTTTTACGCTATCTATTGTAATTTAAGAGGAAGTAATGCATTACTCTTTTGTTTTCTTGTTAAATTTTTTTTGGTTAATATTTGATTGGCATGCAAAAATACCTAATAAATCAGTTTAAACATCTTTCAATTTCAAAAGTTATTTATAAAAAAATTGTTGGAGCTCAACACCATCACACATTTGGTGACTTATTTCTTGAGAAATAATAACATAATGATACCTCAGTAGATTATATCTTAGGATGAAGAAACTTAGGTCTGAAATGTGAACCTGAGCTACAAAAGCAACATGAAATAGAAATCCTACTAAAGAAAATTCATGGGCTAATTTCCCTATTTTTGAAAAGATTCAGCATTAGAACTTTTGAGAAGTTAATAAGTAAAACAACAAGCCTATAAGAAGAAACCACATAATTGTCATTTCTATATAAAGATGTTACGCAAAAACTCATAAAGTATATGAGAAAAGATATGAGAATGTGTTTTCCATTAATAAGGCAAAAGAAACCATCAAAATATAACAAAAAAAATTGAGGAAATAGTAGTGATAACCACCACAACAATATTTCTTACAACAATAATTGCACTTAGTACAAAATAATAATAAAGACCACGAAAACCTTATTAGGTTGAGGGAAGAAGAATGCCAAACTTACCTTTGAAGAATTGAAAAATTGAATCTACTCTTTTGAAGACAATATCATTAAGAAAATATTCATAAATCTATTAAGGAATCCATACATCAACCTATCTGAGCCTTTTAAGGTAGATGATGTAAGAAGATGTAAGAAGCCTAATTATTGTCTATATCACTAATTCACGGGACATAAAATTGACAAATATTTTAATTTCAAAGACTGGATGAAGGGAATCCACAAAAATAGTCCTATTAACATTCCTAAAAAAATTTGAAGGAACCAAAATAAGTTGAAGGCATGAAACATTTAGACCCATATAAATAATAATTGGATTCTTGTTCTGTTTAAGAGTTTTTATAAGAAACCTAAGAACTTTCAGAATAGGATCATACAAAAAATCAAGCACCAACCAAGCTTAATGCTTTTATAGTTCCCTGAGAGAAGAAAAAATAGAAACCAATACTGAAGCCAACATAAAAGTAATTTTAAAGACTAAAAGAGAAATAATTTGTAAGGTAAAAATTAAGACTGTTGTCCACCTTATCCGGGCATTAGTTGTTGGTTCATTGTTCTTATCAACATGAGGCTTTTCACACCATGCAAGTTTGAAAATCTTGGGTGTTAAAATCATCAAGCGTGTCACCAATAGTAGTAAAATGCCTCAAAAGGTAGAAATACAACTTTATGCAGAGTTTGATTATTTTAACAGTGAAAAAGTTGGATATCAACACTGGTTTGTGATTAAATCCAAAAGGTTACTTCCCCTAGATAATCTAGAGACTAAATAGGGTTGAGATTATGTTTTTGTTCCTTTTTCTCTTTTTATTTTTGAAAGAGTTTCAGCTTATTGATCAATGTATTTTTCCCTTTGTCGGATAAATTTCTCTTATAGATCATATGAATGATCAAGAGAAGGGAGGAATTGGAAAAGATGGACATACAAAAAAGATGACAAACAAGAGAAAATAAAAATGTAGAGAGTCCATATTCATTAAACCCAACAAGGATAGATCAAGATTATCTACCCAAATAAGATCAAGCGGAGCCACCTTGAACCAATATCCATGAAAGAATACCTAAGTAGGATACTCATAACCAGAGAGTCAGCTGTAGGTGCCTGTTCTAGGGTCAAGGGTACTCCTAAGTGGATGTATCCCACTTGGTTAATTACATCTTATGATTACCCAAGAAAACTCTTTATAAAAGAATTTTTGCTTATATTATCATAAACCTAGGAAAATAGGTAAATATAGAAAGGTTATTCCGTTTGGGGATGTCAATATGCTTCAAATCTCCTGCTAAGCCAGAAAATAGAGAGTGAATCTCTCACATCCTAGGTGAGTAGTGGTTCATCGACATACAAAGCTGTTGACCTCATTTTTGGTTGAGGTCTAGAAAACTTCTTTAGTAGCCTAGGTCTAGCCATAGGACTTTCCTATTGACTAGTCTTAGAAAATTAGAAGAGGTACCCCACCATTAGAAATTCAAATTTTTTTTTACTCAACTTGAAACTCCACATATTGATCTTAACCTCTAGCATTTAGTAGGTAAAATCATTATAAGAGAATTCAAGAAGAGTCTCTATAGGATTACTTGGCTTTAGGGTCAACCCTGGGTGTTGACTTGGAACTAGAATACACCATATTTTCACAATACATTAATCTATGATTCATCTAGAATGGATATCTATCCAATTCTATGTGAAATGCCAAACTTGGTCTTTTGCCCCTAGGCACCTCCAAATTACCTAACTGCCCTTGGTACCCAAATTTGGCTAATATTCCCAAATTTTGCCAAAATACCCAAAATTGATCAAAACCCATTTCAAACATCTTGAATACATCCAAATTTGTCAAAATTTCCAAAAATGACCAAATTACCAAGATACCCCTC